>APFE030160255.1:0-13903 GCA_000404065.3 Pinus taeda
TTTTGATTTCCTGGTTCACTCTAGGAAATGCTTTAATTGTTTTAAAAACTACTACCTTGGTTTGGGAGCTTTTGGTTGGATTTTGCCTGTTTTTTAGCCTCAGCGCGGTTTATATCAGTACAGTCACACTGACATCGCGCATCTGTTTCTTTAGCTTCACTGTCATCGCGCTTATACATTTAACAGTCGCGCTGACCTTGTTTTCGGGCCAGCGCCCTTAATCCGTGTCCTTCCGCGCTGACATCGCAAAGTTGCTACGCGTGTTGTCTGGTCAACGCTTTGTTGCTGAGGGTCACCCGCGCTGATCCTGTAGAATTGAATTTTGTTCAATTTTGCCTCCTGGACCTGTTGGTTTGGCTATCCCCTGTTCTTTCCACCTGGTTTATGACTTGATTTATGTTTTCTGAACTATGAGATACTTGCTTGCGAAGTCTTGTTCCGCAAGGGTTCGTTTATTGCTTGTTTTTCGTGTTGCAAATCCTTCCTTCTTGCTTTCGCTGCTTGGTTTGTATTTTTCCTTGACTTTTACAGTTGCTAGAGTGTGTAGAATCTTTGTTTGACTGGTTGTAACTCCCATCCTTCGGGTGTTTGCTTTTCTCTTTTGATTTTGCACCCTAGCCCTAGGGCATCTAGAGGCCGTGTGTGTGTCAAGCCTTCCGCGGGATCTTGTTTTCTTGTTTGACCAGCCAACTTCAGATTTGCTTTTCACATTTGTTCGGTGATTGTTGAAAGTGTTTTGGTTGTGTTCCAAGCGATTTCCTTCCTCCTTTGAATTCCTTTTTGTCTTGTTGAGCTTAGATCACATAGCTCATAAACCTTAGTTTTTCCTTTGATTTGGAAAACTGCTTTGGTATCTTGGGGGGGACTTTGTTGTCTTTTCATCAAGTGATTTTATTCCTTTTGCTTGGTGTAGCTATCTCTCAAAATCGTTTTAAGTGCTTTGTTGCATTGAAAAGAAAATCAAACTAGTATCTTTTGCATTCAATAGTGAAAAGGAAAAGAACATTTCGTTGTTTTGTGTTTTGAAAAGAAAAGTTTCATTTCCTTACCATTAGTTGCATTAGGTTGTTTGATTGCTTGAGTTCGCTTTGTTTGATTGAAAAATTCCTAACCTTCTCATAGTTAGAATTCATCGAACAAAATGATGTTCTTTGGCATGTAGTTTGCATCTAAGTAATTCTGAGAGATCATACGGTAGGACCTGAAATCAAAACTTAATTCAAGATCAACCGTAAAATAAACCAAATTTATCTAAAAATGCATTGGAACTTAACGCAAATATCTAGAGGTCTAGGCTAGAGACGTTCTCTGGCGTCGTTAAACCTAGTCACTCTTGTTTTCACATTAAGGTTGGTTGATTCCTCCTGGTGTGATTCAATTGTGGTCTAGCACGGATTTGGGCTCTCACGTACCGTCGCGTATATATGGGGAGACTCCACTAGGTTTGCATCCTTTATCCATAGGAAGCCGAGTCTGACGCCTTGTGAACTGTAATGCACCGAACACATCATTCGGGAAGATTGACTGCAGTACGGAAAGTCCTTGGTTCTCCTATGATTGCCAAGGTGTATAAGCAGTTTTACGGATTGCTTGGTAAACCTTTTTCTTAAAATCTCTAGAGCAGTCACTTTTGATCCTTTTCAGACTCCCTAAAAGAAAAGTTGTAAGTGAGCGTCTTGCCACTTCGTGCTCATTAAACATTTGAAGGAGAGAGAGTCATCTTTTCATCCTTTTCTCGACTCTCGAAACATGAAAAGGTCAAGTTCAGTTCCTGTGTCTTAAAAATTTATTTGGCCATGATAACATTACCTGGTTAGATCTTCTGTGCGCTTAGTTTTGAGCAGGTTTTTATCATTAGCTTTCTTAGGGTCTTTGTTTGCTCATCCTGGCGGATCCATCAACTCCGTCTCCTGTCCCAAGTGACCAAGGGTCTCCATCTTCTGTTGCCCCTGAAACTCCGATTTGCGACGCTCTTCCCATTGTTCCGAGCATCCAACCGTTGAATTCTCGAGCTCCAAAGGAAGATTTCTATGAATTCTCTTGGAACCCTGTTTGGGAGCCCTCTGAAGAGGATTTTCCTACCACTCCTATCGGTGTCCCATCTCTGATGACTTCTTCCGATATGGGTGACACTTCTCCTGTGTCGAGTGGCCCGTCCGTCATGTCGAGTATAGATACTCCCATTTCGGCGACATCCCCCATCATCTCTACGCCCTACACCATTACACCTTTGGGTATCATGGTGCCAGCGCGCTATAGATCATTGAGGGATGTTATGAACTCTGTAGCTTCCTCTTTAGTTTGGGATCAAAACATCGTCCCTACCACAGGACCGTTTGTTTCCTAAGTCCACCATACTGTTGTTACAGCAGTCCCATCCAACCCAACCGTTTGTGTCGTGGCGTCAACTCCAGTTGTTAGCACCGTCACAGCATCATCTGCTGTCACTTCTGCTGCAGGCCCATCTCGAGGTCCAGCGCAGAGTGGTTCATCAACGCATGCTGCTAGAGTTGTGCACCCCGCAAGTGGTGCTCCTCCTGCTTCCGATCATATGACGGTAGAGGAGGCATATTTCCAGTACTTGTGTAATGTCCAGAGCCCAGATAGGCAAGGCCCGTATTATGATCCTGAGAATCATTATTTGTTTACCTCCTTGCCTGAAATACCTTATGATGAGGTTTCTGTTCCATTGAACATGGCTTGGGGTACCACCGGCTATGGTGGCGGCCAGTACCATCAGGGACAAGGACAGCAAGGACCACCCTACCAGGGTCAACAGCCCTACTCGCAGCCTAATCATGGGTAGCAGTATGCTGGCCAGAATTACCCAGGTCAACAGGGAGGCCCACAAGGACAACCCTATCAGGGAAAACCTTTGGTCTCTAGTGGTCTGGCTTTTACATATCTTGGGCAACCTTCTGGAAACCCGGGGCAACCCAATGCTCAACAAGGTCAACCCGGTACCCAGCAAGGCTACCCTTCGGGGACCCCTTATGGGAACCAGGGACAACCTTATGGACAGCGAGGTCAACCCATAAACCAGCAAGGCAACCGTTCTGGGCAAGGGGGCCAGCCTTGCGTACAGCAAGGCCATCCTACCGCTCAACAACCATCTGGTCAACAAGGACAATCCTCGTTTGCGCAAGGGCAGCCCCTCACTCAGCAAGCTCGACCTTCTGGGCGAACTGGGCCGTCTCAAATCCGACTAGGACAACCTTCTAACCAGACGGCTCAGCATGCAGGTGGGTACCAATCCCGACCTCCTCTTTCAGGTGGGTATCAATCCTAGCATCCTTTTTCAGGTGGGTATCAATCCCAGCCTCCGTATTCAGGTGGGTACCAATCCCAACCTCCTTACTCGGGTGGGTACCAATCCCAACCTCCGTACTCGGGCGGGTATCAATTCCAACCTCCGTATTCAGGTGGATATCAATCCCAGCCTCCTTATTCAGGCGGGTATCAATCCCAGCCTCCTTATTCAGGTGGGTATCAGGCCCAGCCTCCGCATTCAGGTGGGTATCAATCCCAATCTGGTTATCAAATGCCGCCTGGTTCTCAGGCCCAGTACGGATACCAGCAACCCCAGGGGAAAAATTAGTATACCCCGTACCAAAATTACCAACAGTTGCAGGGTAATCCCTATCAAAATTATCAACAACCTGCTGGCCAGTATGGTAACCAATGGGGCGCTAGGGGGTAGAATCAGCAACCCAGTTCTGGAAATAACCCCTATGGTCAAAATCCTTCTGGACAAGGCCCATTTGGACCTGGCCCATCGGGACAAGGGCAATGGGGGCAACCAGGAACTGGATGGAATTCTGGTTCTACTTCGTATCCGGGACAAATGTCTTTTAATCCGCAGCTACCATTTCTAGCGACGTTGGAGCTGCCCAATGTGTCAAAGTTGATGAATGATCCCATTCTGCACAATCCACAGTGGCCACCAGTTCCAACTAAGATACCAAGTGACTATCCCAAATTCGATGGGAAGGCCGGGGAGGACCCTCAGGCTCATGTGATGACATATCACTTATGGTGTTCATCAAATTCATGGCTCGACGATTCAATTTGGCTTCGCCTCTTTCAGAGGACCCTCACTGGTTCAGCAGCTAAATGGTACATTGAGTTAACCCGTGCATCATTCCAAGATTTCAATTCGTTGGCCATGGCTTTTTTGACTCATTTTCAGTTACCCATTCGGTATGAGACAGGGACTCACCTCCTTACATCCCTTAAGCAGGATACTGCTACACATATCTCCGATCATATCCATGAATGGAGAAGGCGTCGCAGGTTGATCAAGTTCTAGATACCTGATCAACTCCTCATCGACTGGTTTACAACTTCCTTTGTCCCCAAGATTGCGCGGGACATCGCCATGGGAGCCTGTGTAACTGAAGAGCAAGCAATCGCGCGCGCTCAGTACCTAGACTTAGTTTATTCTCAGTCTGGTACTTTGTATGAGTACTTACCGAACGCCCCCAGGCCCGGTACATCCAAGGCTTCGCCCAAGCCATCTGTTGATGGAGTCATTGGCTCTGTAAACCAGGCCTCTAAAAAATCATCGAATCCTGGGAAGCAAAAGTCGAGTGCATCCAACGAAAACACTTCCCAGGGTGTTGTAAATTCTGGTAACACTTCCGAGGTCAACGTCGTTCAGTCCACCATGGCGGGCAAGGCCTCGAAAGGAAAGAAAAAGGAAAAGGGGAAAGGGAAAAATAAATCCGAGCAACCCAAACAGGAATCCTTTAAACCTCTTGCCGAGGAAGGAGCTAAACGCAAACCTAAGTATCCTTGCCTAATTTGTGAGGAAGATCACTACACTAAGGACTGCCCTAGGCGGTCCGAAGTTAGTCGTTTGTTGAAAGGTGCTCCTGGGGTCCCTGTGGTTCTAAAAGAACCCTTTCCCTCTCAGCAAACTCAGATGGTGGCTGACCCCTCTTCTTCTCCCTTCGGTTCCCAGGCCTTCATGGCTGGAACTATTCCTGTTCATATAAAAACTCGAGCAAAGGAGTATCCGTCATCCGTCGGGAAGGAGCCAAAGGTTCCCTCAAGTGCTCCTTCATCCAGCTCTGGTCCTCTCCATATCGAGAGACCGAGTAATGAGATGACAATCCGACCCCCTCCCAAAGGAGTACTCAGAAGGTCTTCTTATAACCCGAATTATCGTGCTACCCAGCACTATAGCATCATGGAGGACTTAGCGTAGGCTTCGTCTGCTATGTCCGCCTTAGAGGTACTTCAGAGTTGCCCCCCCCAGAGGAAGTCCCTGCTATCGGCCATCGGTGACATCGAACCAGCGGACTCGGATTTGATTACCTTCGACCTCGAGAGCCATGTTCCTTGACTGCCTCATCAGATCGCTTTCCTCATTCAAGTCATCATCAATTCTAAAACGATCCATCGTACAGTCATTGATGAGGGCGCATCAACCTGCATTATGTCTATTGCATGTTGGAAAGCCATCGGGTCTCCGACATTGAGTCAGTCTCCAACGACCTTGGAAGCATTCGACGGGAGAGAATCTTGACCTGATGGTATCCTTCAATGGCTACCAATTACCTTAGAAGGGAAGACTGTAGAAGTAGAAGTCAAGGTTGTGGATGCAAATCTCACATATAATCTCCTTCTGGGCCGGAGCTGGATGTATGATATGTGTGCTGTGGCTTCATCCCTTTTTCGTGTCATTCGTTTCCCCCATCAAGGGAAAATTGTCACGGTCGACCAGCTCTCTTTCTTCGCTTCCTCTTCTGAGGGAAACGTACCCTTCGTTGAGCATACCTTCGTTCCGTTTGAAAGCGTGGGAGCCAGTCTCTTCAAAGAACCCGCCCTTATGGGTGTTTTTTCCCTCCCACCTCCCCAACCTCGCCTCGATCTCCATGATCTTAGTTTGTTCTGATCCTTGGATCCTTCCTTCCATCGACCAGATAGAACCTTGGGGTGAGGAGATGCCGTTGAGTCCAGCCGAGCTCAACTACATCAAAATTCTCGCTGCATTGGCCTCTCATGATCAACCCACCGTCACGAGTGGGGCTCTCGACTCAGATGATTTCCCCCCTTGGTTAGGAGAATACACCTCCTCGGATCCATTGAAGGAAATGTTTCCTTCCGATGAGGCTATCATAGAGACTATGTCTCTGGACAAACATTCGTGGTTTCCTCTTCACCACCGTTCCTCCTTTCTCCCTACCTTTCGGGAAACACTGCTTCGTCTTGAGCGGTTTGCTCCATGCCTCCCTTCTCAACCCCTCCAGACGCCCATTCAAATTTATCATACATCGTCCGAAGGGAATTTAGGGAACATCACGCAGACACAACCTATCGACATCTCTGTTAAAGCAGGGATTGTCGAGAACATTTACATAGGAGTCACCTACACTACTGAGGAGATTCAAGTTTATATCGCACTTTTTCATGAATTTCGCAATGTCTTTGCATGGTCCTATGAAGAAATTCCCGGTATTTATCCATCTATAGTAGTGCACGAGATACCAACATATCCCGGGGCCAAACCTGTTCGCCAGCGTTTGCGTCTCGTGCACCCTCGTAAGGCGGCAGCCATCAAAGCAGAGGTTGAAAAACTTCTTAAGGCGGGATTTATTTATCCCATCCCACTGATAGAATGGGTCTCAAATATCGTACCTGTCGACAAAAAACAGGGCACCATTCGTGTCTGCGTTGATTACCGCGACATTAACAGAGCTTGCCCAAAGGACAACTACCCCACGCCATTCATTGATCAACTCATTGATGAGTGTGTGGGTAGCGAGATATATTCTTTTATGGATGGCTTCTCTGGTTACAACTAGATTAATATCGCTCCGACTGATCAACACAAGACAGCCTTCATCTGTCCTTGGGGCACCTTTGCTTACAAAAAGCTCCCCTTCGGCCTTAAAAATGCCCGTGCTACCTTTCAGCGTGCGATGTCTTATGCTTTCCATGATATCAGACACATCATACAGCCTTATCTGGATGATCTTCCTACTCATTCAGCTAAGCGTGCAGACCACCCATCGCATCTTCGTGAGATCTTTCTTCGTTGTCGACACTACAATATCCAATTAAATCCGCACAAATGTGTCTTCTGCGTCAAATCTGGTCAACTTCTCGGGTTTATCGTCTCCTGAGAGGGCATCCATTTGGATCCCCTTAAAGTCGAGGCAATTGTGAATCTTCCTCCCCCTGCTACTTTGCGGCAATTGCAGAGTTTACAGGGGAAAGCTAATTTTCTAAGACGGTTCATCCCAAACTATGCCGAAGTGGCAAAGGGTTTTACCCGGTTACTGAAGCGTGACACCCCATTCCGATGGGATGCCATAGCCGAGGAGTCTTTTGCTCATCTCAAATCTCTCCTGGTTTCCGCCCCTTTGTTGCGGCCTCCAAATTACCATCATGACTATACACTCTATTTGGCCGCCACCGATACCACTATCGGCATGGTTTTGGTCCAGGACGACGATGATGGCATCGAGCATGTCATTTATTATCTTAGTCGCAACTTACTAGATACAGAGACTCGATATGCATATGTCGAGAAGTTGGCTCTTGTCGCAGTCTGCGTCGTCCAACGCTTCCGTCACTACATTCTGTTGCGTACTACGACAGTGATTTCAGATTGCAACCCCATGACCTACATTCTTTTACGAAAATTGCTGGGGGGAAAATACTCAAAGTGGATCGTAATCCTCCAAGAGTTCGACATGGAATTTACTGTGGCCAAGTCCAAGAAATCACTCGTTTTTGCTGAACTTTTGTGCTCCTTGCCATCCGCCGCTACTTCCTCGCAGATAGAGGAGTCTATTCTAGATGAAACTCTTTTCCTTATCAGCACCCTCAATCCATGGTATGGGGACATAATTGTCTATTTGCAGACATCCTCCTTCCGCCCCGAGACCTCAAAAGACGCTCGTCAACGGATTCATCACCAAGCTCAGCCATATCGCATAGTTGGGGACACCCTGTACCGCCTTGGTGTTGATTCGGTTCTTCATCGATGTCTAACCTTCGAAGAAGCTGAAAGAGTTCTAAATGGCTGCCACTCCGGTGCTTGTGGCAGTCACATGTCTAGATATGCCACCGCACAAAATATCCTCCGTGCTGGCTACTTCTGGCCTTCCATTTTCAAGGACTGCATTCTTGTCACGAATGTCAGATTTACCAACGGAAGATGCGTGCGCCCGCTGCCCCGCTGCACCCCGTTGTGACCGTAGGCTCCTTTGCCAAATGGGGCATCGATTATGTGGCATGTAACCCTCGCTCGACTGGGGGGCATGGTTACATCATCGTTGTTGTAGATTACTTTACAAAATGGGCCGAGGCGATGCCCACATTGTCGGAAGACGGTCATACCGCGGCGCAGTTTCTTTTTAACCATGTTATTTCTCGGTTTGGAGTTCCACAAGCCATTGTCACTGATCACGGAAAACATTTCCGTAATCATATGATGGCCAAGTTGACAACCCAACTAGAACTTAGCCATGATAGTTCCTCTCCATACTATCCTCAGGCAAACAGTCAGGTTGAAGCCGTGAACAAAGTCTTGGTCACGATGCTTCAGAGAACTGTTGGCATGCACAAGTCTAGTTGGCATTTGATGTTGTTCTCTGCATTGTGGGCCTACCAGACCTCCGTGAAGGATGCCACCGGTTTCACCCCTTTTCAGCTAGTATATGGACTGGAGGCAACCCTTCCCATTGAGTGTGAGATTCCTTCACTCAAATTAGCCATCGAGTTACTTCCTGAGACTACTCCTATAGAAGAGCGGCTTATTTACTTGGAACGACTAGACGAGACACGTCATCTAGCCTCCCTAGCTATCGAAGCCCAAAAGAAGCGAGTGAAAACTCACTTCGATAACTCTGTTAATCCCCACTCTTTCGTCGAGGGAGACTTAGTACTGCTCTATGATCAGGCTAATGATAAGCTAGGAGTAGGAAAACTTGAGCCAATGTGGCATGGGCCCTACATTGTAAAAAGAGTTCTACAAAAAGGTGCCTATGAGCTGATCGATTATGAAGGCAATCCCCTGGACAGGCCCCGCAATGGGCTGTATCTTAAGAAATATTACGTCTGAGTCCAGGCACTCTCTCGTTTATGTTTGACATGCATATGCTTTTTTATAGTGTGTTGTGTGTGTGTGCGTATTTATTTGATTATTGTGTCTTAGTGTGTCGGCGTGATTGCCGCTTATTGTGTCTTTTGCTTCTTGAACAGATGTCTGGATCACCTTACGTTGGTTTCGTTGATGGTGCTTCCTGCAGTACTCGCAATCTGTCATCTGCTCCATGGGTGATCTACGATCCTCATGGTGAGTTAGTAGATATTCAAGGTGTATTTCTAGGTTGTACAAAAAACAATGTGGTTGAATATAGTGCTGTAATTGAATTATTAGCCGAGGTGATTAACCTCGGAGTCCGCTCATTGGTTGTAAACTTAGATTCATAGCTTGTAGTCCACCAGCTCAACGGATGATATTCCGTCAGAGATCATCGTATTTTAAGGTTGTATTTACGTCTTAAGTTATTGGAAAGAGATTTTGATTACATTACTTATCATCACATTCCAAGAAGACTTAATGCGGTAACTGATGCATTGGCTAATTATGTATTAGACAAACATTTGCGTAATATGTAAATTAACAAAACATTATAAGCATAAGATACAATAAAAACACCATGAATATATATATATAATATATATATTATATATATATATATAGATATATATATATATATATATATATATATATATATATATATATATTATATATATATATATATATATATATATATATATATATCGTGCAGCGCACTAAGGCGCTCAAAAAATAAATGTACATGTCCAAAGTAAAAGCCGACGTCCTCAGTACATCTGAGACGTATGTCTCTCAAAACATCAGTGGAAAATAAACCCTAGGCATCTACTACGGTAGGTTATGCTCTCTGTAGCATGCCACCACTCGCGCCACCCGCCTCAAAAGGCATTGCATCCTGGGTTCCACACCCACTGTATGAATCTGTGCAGCTATGGGGACCTCCTCGATCCCCTGGTAATCTGGGACTCCTGCCAGTAAGCCCTCAAGGTTGTGTACCACAGTCTCTGTCATGTCGCCTGCTGGAGGAGCTAAGGCCAAGATCGCAGCGCCTTGCCCCTCTCTCCGTGCCTCCGGGGCTAGGCCAAGGGGTCTCACAGGTCCCACATTTGCACATCATAGCGTTTATTAGGACATGTACATGAAAAAATTCAAAAACATTACAAAAGATAAAAAATCAAAAAGAGATGAAGTGTTTTACCTCCATCATCCCACTGCTCTCCCGCAGGCAGTGGCAGGTTGGGATCACTGCGGAAGTCGATACCGGCATATGGCCAATCCTCCACAAAGATAACCTGGCGATCTAGCCACTCTCGAAAGAAAACACCACACGACACTGAGCGGCCGCCACCTCCACCTGGCATGACCCGGGCCCATTTGGTGGCCCTCGTCTCTCGCGGACTGTTAGGCGGATCCACCACCATGGTTTGTAGTTGAAGGGCTGGCACCCGCTCGAACATGAGTGGAAGTAAGAGTGATCCATAGCCAAACTGCTTCGACTCTCCACGTTGGCAGTTACTCAATTGTCTCTTCATGCTAGTCGTCACAGCTGCTGCCCAGTTGAAAACTGTGGGCTGTAGACACTCGAGAGCTAGCAATAGGTTGGCCTTTGAGGCCTCATGGTTGGCCAGACTCCCTGCTACCCACGTCACCAGAAAGAGTATGGTACGAAGGACCATGTCACCAGCACCCACTGATGGAATGCTTACCTTCCCACTCCGTGTTTTATGCGCCTGTGGACACACCCGAGCCATGAGCTGGTCGAGCGTCTCGCCGTTGGGTCATTGCCCCTCCAGGATGGGCGTCACACCCCGGCATGACAATCCAGTCAAAAAATATATATCTGTGGAATCGAACTCGATGTTGCGACCTCAGATCGTGAATTTCCCATCCATTGGATTCCAAGCTCTGATCAAGAGCTCTAGGAGGTCTGGCTGTGCCCTCAAGCATGGAGTGAGGAAAAATTTTAGCAAACCACATGCCCGCATTGCGTTTCGGCATCCTGCATCGGCAAAAGCGGCAATATCTTCATTGTCGTGGGCCCTCTCTTGCCACACAAAGGCCATTGTGTCCTGCATGATCACCCAAAAACATTAGACTGCCAGCTTTTGAAAATTATCCATTTAAATTCTTAAAAACTAATTTTCACGATGCCAGTGCGACTGTTTTTAAAACAACCGCGCTGATAATGGCGGCCCTTTGTCTTTTCTCTAGGTCAGCGCGGAAGCACACGGGTTTTCTGCGCTGACCCAGAAAGTGGTGTGTGTTAATAAAATCGATCAGCGCGGACTCGATGGGCGAATCCGCGCTGACCGAGAGCGCACCAACGCTCAAAGAATTTGGCCAAACGGCCAAATCCTACGGTGTAAGTGCTTAAAAAAGGACTTAAAATAAAGCGCAGGGCAAGAGGAACCTACCTAGAACCAACTGTCGGAAGGATGGCATCCGCACAATGAAGAATTCGCTCCGTCAAATTTGTAGTTCCACAACGTTCTCCAAGGCTCAAAATGGTAAAATGGTAAAAAATGATTTTTACCCCCCCCTATTTATGGTAAAAAGTTCTTAATTGACTTTATAAAAGTGGGTTTTGTCATCTTTTATCATGAATTTAGTCCTTATGTCACTATGTTATGTCTTTACGCATGTTTTACTATGTTTTTCAACATATTGAATGGGTTTATGCAGGTGGTTTTCTTATGCAGGTCCTCAGAACCGGCGAAGTCACGATGGATCTATATACACTTGGTCCCAAAAAATGTCGTCTTTAAGCTCTTTTCCGACATAAAACAAGAAAAGATAGCCGAGCCTCCTTTCAGCTCGTCAGAAGGAACGAGAGGCAGTCGCTTTTAAAGCTCTTTTTTCGACCGTTTAAATTAACAAAGATCACCGAGTGTTTGTCGTTTCGCACTCGTTATTGGCTCTAAAACGACATACTTTTGACCACTTTTTTAATTTTTCAGGTCAAAGTTACTATTTACGAAAAGTACTCCTCGGTCATAATGATCGGGCAGTTCTTTCGAGCATCGTTTTATACTTTTTCGGGCTCGAGAGACACAACTTTACGAAAAAGCACCCCCCCGGAGTTTTCTTTTCTGTTGTCTTTTCAGACTCTCTAAACAAGAAAAGGCACCAAGTTCTTCCTTTGTCAGACTCGTTAAAACTTAATGACATCGGACTCCGTCGAAATGATGCTCCTCAAGCATATGCTATCACTGTCAAGCTTGTCATTCAAAAATAACCGGGGTACTCGCCAGAAATGGTGGGGGAAATAAAGGAATCATAATCGTTGTCATCGGTAGTACGTCACTCTTGAACATGGCACTGTTTGCATTCGTGTCTGGGTGGGGACATCTCATCTTGTTTCACATTTGCTTCCATGGGTTTGGGTTATCCTATTTGACCATTCATCTGCTCATTGTCTTGTCATCACGACCTCTGATCATTTGACCTCAAATACTGCCAAATCCGTCATTGTGCCGCCGATATGTTCAAGAGAAGTTAGCCTCTGCAAGTATAACCTCCCTCTGATATTTCACACCAAACATATTGGCTCTTTGCGTCTCGTGTCGATGATGTGGGAAACATTATGGCCCACCTTCGATGAAGATCACTTCCTGTCGACTTCAGCTCATTATCCAGGAAAGCGACCTAGAGACTCCCTTCAGGTACCTTGGAGCATGCATGCCTCAATGGTAGGTTCTTCGTGTTCAACGCGAGGTTTTCATCATTGGCCTCCAATCGGATGACTCTACAGATGTTCAACACCGGCTCATTCATTCGCACGCCGTGGATTGTACCTATAGTACCTTGAGGACCATCGTCATTATTGGTGGCACCTCTCGCGTCTGTTAACAACTTTCATCATTGGTTGGTAATTAGACGATGTTCAAACATGTTCGACTCCCACTCCTATATTCACATGTTTGGGATTGTACTTTGTTCGGGTTTGGATGGAGCGCAAGACCCTGGTTCTAGTTTGTTGCGGACTAGGTTGTGATTTTGTGGATTATTATTACATGACTCATTGATGGATGGCTGCGCCGACACTTGACTCTTTTAGGATGGCTGCGACCATACCTCTTATCATCATGGTCTCTTCAGCTGGGTGGCTACGTCCATACCACAAACCTTCTTCATATGTATTTTGGATGGTTTCCCCCATGCCTCGACGACATGTAATTGAGATATTCGTTGTATCTACGTGTAGGTTCTTCCTGGTGGTGTTTCGGTTCAGTAGTTTTGTAAAGCATTTCACCCCTCCCACTCTCTCGGGCTTCATGCTTTAGGGGGCATCTGTTAAACAGTAAATTGTCACTGTCTCCTTGTTAGTCTCCCTACTGTGTCATGAAATCAAATCCATCATGCTCATGCTCTCTGAAATGGCCAAAAAACCCTATTTTCCTAAGTTTATTGGATCATCACGACTGTTATTGAAATAACCGCACTGACTGGCGGATGCTAGTGCAATTGGTGCGCTGCCAGCGCGGAAGCACATGGGTTTCCCACGCTGATCGAATTTCATAACCAGCGCATCCTCTGTTTGTATTAAGTCGTGCTGACCAGACCTCTTCTGTCATTGAGATGTGATTTCAGCGTTCCAGTCCAGTTATACACCCGCGCTGATCCTATTTGGGCGAGTTTGTTCTAACAGCCAGCCTTCCAGATGACTCCAGACTTGGTTGTTGGCCTTGTGAATGTCTCCCTCCCTTCTATGGCATGTCTGTTCGTCATATGAGCCACCTTTCTTGGAGATAAGCTTATCCTTCCACCATCCATGGAGACTCCTTCTCCTATATAATCCTCCACCAT
>APFE030160255.1:23289-28289 GCA_000404065.3 Pinus taeda
GGTCTTCTCTCCAGAGACCACTAGATTTTCTGCTCCACTTTCAGGAACCACAGAACTGTTGCACCCATCAATAACAGTACTACCTTGCAGCTTGTACAGAGTTCCAATTCGAACTCCCCGCATCAATACCAGTGCTCCCCGAACCATTTTGCAGGTATCCTACTCAAACACTGTTCTTACACCTGCATCATCCAGCTTGCTTACAAAAATCAGATTTCTGGCCAATGCAGGAATATTCAGAACACCCGAAAGTGTTCTAACCCTTCCACCTTGCAACTTCAACTTTACTTTTCCACGACCAATGATTCTAGCCTTTTTATCATCCCCTAAGAAGACATCACCACCATCATATTTCTCATACTCGCGAAACCACTCTCAATGGGGATTGAAGTGAAAGGATGCACTTGAGTCAATCAACCATGCCTCTGATCTACATGTGTACTTGAAGAAGCCAAGTACACACCCCCACCTTCATCTCAGGTGGTTTTCGCCTCTGCAGAAGGAGCATCATCAGATCCCTTTCCTTTATCAAGAACTTTAGAATTACAGTCCCTTTTGTAGTGCCCTTCCTTACCGCATTTCCAGCACACCCCCTTTACAGGTTTTCCTGGAGATTTAGATCTCCCACTCGATGACTTATTTTTGTTTCTGTTTTGGGACCGTCCTTGTACAGACAAGGCATCACCATTCTGGCTCTCCATATTTTTCCGTCTCATCTCCTCCATCAACAAGGATGAGATTATTTCATCAAAATGCAAGGCAGTGGCATTGCTACCTATTGCAGTAACCAGACTATCCCACGAATCTGGTAGAGAACACAACAAACTGATGCACTTATCTTCATCTGAAATTTTAATATCAATAGATGCTAACTGACTTACCACAGCATTAAACGCATTCAGATGCTCTGTCACCGAGTCTCCATCTTTCATCCTCAGGTTATACAACTTTTTTCGTAGGAACAATTTATTCACCAGAGACTTAGATTACTACAAAGTCCCTAACTTGTCCCACAAAGCCTTCACCGTAGCTTCCCCTGATACATTCAACAATACTAAATCTAAGACACACAATTGTATTGTGCTCTTTGCCTTCCAATCCAACTTCTTCCATTCTTCATCGGTCACTCCCATTGGTTTAGTACCCAGATCTACCACGATCCGCTGATCTTTATCCACCAATAGATCCTCCATCTTGAGTTTCGACAACTCAAAACTCTGACCATTGAACTTCTCAATCTCTATCTTTCCGCTGCTCGCCATCTTCTTTCACCACCAAAATCGATCTCGCAGATCTCCCATTGAACAGGGTCTACCATAGGCCCGAGCGAAACCGCTCAGTAACAAAGGCGTCCCCTTGAAGCCAAAACAGCTCTGATACCAAATGTAGGTTTTAACCCCATACAGAAATTACTTGCATACGAATTCTAAATCACAAAAAAATAAACAATGCGAGAGCATAACATATAAAACACATATACACAGAGATTTCCCACTGGATCCCAAAACTGGGACTACCAGCTTGATTTTTCATTATGTTCCTTTCAATGTTAAAATACATATTTATACATGCCGAAGGATCCAATACAATGGACCGAAAACCATCGCGTCCAAAACCATGGACCGAAAACCATGCACAAAACCATAGGTGGGTCCGCCCAACCTAACATAGGGTCCAAAACCAAAATTTTCTAGGGCGCTGCCCTGGACCCCATAAAGTGGGGTTACGGGTACCCCTCAAACCCCTTGTTAACTATGTGGAAAGAATATAACACAACCCAACAGCATGTATTCTTTTATTTTTTCTCTTTCTTTTTCTTCTAGGCCTACTAGCTGCCTCAATGAAGTTTTCAACTAGTAGGCCTGCCTAGGCACCTCAAAGGAGGTTTTCACCTAGGATCTTCTTTTTTCTCTTTTTTTCCTTTTTTCAACCCATTGACTGCCTCATGGAGGTTTTCAATCAATGAGCCAATTTGAGGTGCCTCCAAGGAGGTTTTCACCTTAGATTTTTATTTTTTGTCTTATTTTTCATTTTTCATTTTGGTTTTTGCTTTTTGTTTTTCTTCTACCCTACCCTACTTGAAAAACATAATCACTTTCAAGTATAAGAATACTTCCAATGGAGCCATGTGCACATCAATATGACAGACAAAAGGATGTGGAGGCTTGAAATGTATATGTTGACATGCACCTAGATTTTAGAGACCAAATGATTTGACTTTGAAAGGATCAAGTATAGTTGGGGAAGAGTGATGCTGCAACTTAGTGACTATCTGGAACAATATTTCAATATAGTTGTGATGTCCTTGGTCCTTTTGCTGATCTAGATCATTCTTCATGTCTTCTCCTACTATGACCTTAAAATCTTCCTCTTTTTGTTGATTGTTCTCTTAAATACATGGAGGATTTGATGGTAACCATGAGGGAGTTCTCTCAATCTCTGATTTTGACATCTGCTCTTCATCTATCCCAGTCTATGGTTCTGTGGTCTTATTATTTGAATCTTATTCTTCTGGATGTGGTCCTTTAATGATATCAAGATGATCTCTTTTTTGCAATAATGTTCTTGAGCTATGATGAATACGATTGATCTCAAGAGGAGATGTTTGGAAGTTTTGTACCTCAGCATTGTAAGTGGGATGAGCTACTTCAATGTGTGGGTTTGGAAATGGTGGTATAGGTAGTTGAGTGGGAGTGTATATTTGAGATGGACGTGGATGGGGTTGTGGTTGTGGTGGAGGTGAATGGTAAGGATAATATGGAGTTTGGTATGGAGGATATTGAGGAAAATACTGAGGATATTGTAGATGGCTCCCATAAATTCCTTGCCAACCATGTTATTAAGATTGGTTTTGGGGTTGAGATGGCTAATTTTTCCAAGGAAAGGGTTTGTTCCTATTACTTTGAGGTGGATGTGCATAATATTGAAATTGGGAATTGGGCTCTTGCATCATATCAGGCTGAATAGGCTACCATGATATGGTGAAGTAAAATTATAAGTGCGGACACGAATAAATTCCTCTAGCCCAACAATGGGTCTAGCCATAATAGATACATTCTATGGAAGATTTACTTAGGTCAATCAAGAGGGCCTACCTCTTGATCGCTTATACTACTTGATGATGTCCTTGCTTGCTCGCTCTAGAAATCTCTCACTTCCTTCTTCAAGTTCCTGAAACAAAGTGAACAACAACAACACGCAAACATAATAATAAACAAATTGTAATTCAACCTACTTAACGAGTCAAGAAGCATTAAGACATGGATATGTAATATTACAAAACTTGTAGGAAATAAATCGATAGTTGCATATATTAATGTCAAAGAGAGATTACAACCATTCGTCTTGACACTGCAGTCTTCCTTTGACAAGACCAGGTTCCCACACTCTCCTGCTAGTATTCCACAATGGCTTCAAACAACAGTAGTTTAAAGGCTCTTCCCTTTAGGCTTCACTCCAAACCAAAACACACTTCTCCCTCAACACAACTAGATAGCTACAACTAGTAATAGTTTGCTTGTCTACTACAAAATAGTATCAGCAATTTGCAACTATAACACTCACACTCAGCCAAAAACTTTCAACTGTGACTAGTTTGTGCTTGGGAAGAAAGGAGGTTTATATAGGAGATATGGATGGAAGATGGATCCTCTTCTCATGGGAGAAGGAATTATTCCTTGAGGTAGTTCCATCATGATAGGGGAAAGGATCCCAAATTGTAATCCTCGAACCCATCCAGCCAAACCATTTACCAAACTTCCGTTACGGAGCTTCTAGAGCTGGAAGCTTCAAATCTAATTTAGAAAACTTTCCATAACAGGACCAAGGTGACTGAAACATAGCTCAGTCACTCCAGTCGGTGTGAGGAGTAGTGCTAATCTCTGCATATCGGTGTAGGGGATACAAAGGCCACTAGTGCCAGTCTTGTAAACTAGGCAAAATAGAAGTTTCAGGGGAAATGGTGCAAAAATGGAAATGATCTGCTCATGAAGAGGGATGTAATAGGAGTTTCTTCATGAAGGAAAAGCATGCAGAGTTCATTGTAGAGGTCCTCTAGGATCAAGGAATGGGGAGTATAGGGACAGTGACAAAATGTTGTGTAATAGATGCTCTCTAAAGTGTGAAGGCCGAGCTGGAGTGAGGGATGAAATGCTTTATAAATCAGTGCAGGGAACCGGGCTGCCATTGGAAACCCTGCAAGAAAGTATAGATACATATACATAGACTGAGATATCTATCAAATGATACATGAATCGTGGCATGGATTTAGCCATACAGATAATGATCATGTAAATGGATCCAGGTATGGGTGCAACCGTCCATAAAAAAGGATCATAATGAAACGAAGGTATGGTCGCAACCATCCAATAATAATAAGGATCAAATATGATAACTCATGGCTTGGTCATAGCCAGCCATCTGAAAGAGACGTGCATATTTTCATAACCATGACACACCACTTCGAAACCTGGACTTTTGTGATCTGAGTCCATGGTCTTGTGCTCCAACATGACCCGATCAAAGTACAGATCCCAGCATGCAAATAGATGTGTTGACGTCGAACATGCTAGAAAGTTGCTTGATTACCAGTCAATGATGTAAATTATTAACAAGCGTAAGAGAAGCCACTAATAATGACAATGGTCCCAAGATACTATCAACACAATTCACGAAATGTGAATATAGGGACTAAAGTCTAAGAATCACTTGATCGAAAGCCAATGATGTGAACATGTCATCGAGTGCGAAGAACTTGCCATTAGGGCATGAAAGCTCTAAGGTACTGGAAGGGAGTCTCTTAGTCAACTACCCAGATAATGAGTTGAAGTCGATGGAAAGTGACCATGTTGAAGGAGGGCCATAATGAATGCCACATCATTGACGTGAGATGAGAGGATGTAAAATGATTTTGGATGATACAGAGAATTAGAGGTAAGTGAAACTGTAGAAGGGCAACTCTTGAACATATCAGTGACACAGCTAGAAGTTTGGCAGCTTTT
>APFE030160255.1:33289-101639 GCA_000404065.3 Pinus taeda
CCAAATCCTCAACAATATTGTAGTGTTAAGCAGCTCAGGCATTGGGATTATACTAGTATTTTCACAACACACCTCAAGAGGGTGGCTATGTAGTGGAATCAGGGTTAGGGCACTCGATTTGAAGAGGTCGAGAACTCGGGGTAGAAGAATAAGGTACAACTTCTTTTTCTTTCCCATCTACCAGAGCTAGAGTTTGATAATATTTCAATTGGGTAGGCACATTAATGGGGGTGCCCATCATGAAAACTTGAGATCTAGAGGAAGCAAATCGGGGTTGGTCTACCATTTGGGTCTGCTGAGACATAAATGGCTCTTTAAGGATAGCAGGGGTTCCTTTGAGCAGGAAACTAGCTTTGGATCGTCAAGGAAAATCCTTAGTGTAGTGATTCTACTCACAAATGAGGTAGGGATACTTTGGTTTCCATTGCGAAGATTCACCAACAGATGATTTGGGAGGACCCTGTTTCAGGGCATCGACTTTAGCTTTGCCTTTGCCTTTCTTATTTCCTTTCAAGGATTTGTCCACTGCGGTAGACTAGACAACATGGACCTCTGAGGTTTTACCAGGGCCAGGTGGATTCTGAGATGAACTATTAGGAGTAGCATTTGAGACTGACTTCTATTTGGAAGAAGTTTTAGCAGGGGTCTGGGATACTAAACCAATAACTCCATCGACAGGAGGAACAACTGGTGAATTTTATGTTGTGGGATTAGATGATGGCCACAGAGCATTGAGTAACAACTCCTATAAAGTTCCAAACTGAGAGTAAACCAGATCCAAGTACTGGGTACAAACAATGGATTGCTCTTTAGTGACGCATCCACCCATAGCTATATCACGAGCAATTGGGGCTATGAATGATTTGGTAGACCATTCAGTGAGCAACTAATTAGCTATCTTGAATTTAGTCAGGTTACGTCTACGAATCCATTCATGGATATGATTAGAGATGTGCATCACAGTGTCTTTCTTAAGTGATGTGAGAAAATAAGTGGCAGTTTCATAGTGAACCGGCAACTGAAAATGCATGAGGAAAGCCATAGCTAATGAATTGAAGCCATGGAAAGTACTTCAAGGTAACTCGATGTACAATTTTGTTGCAGAACCCATGAGGGTTTGTTGGAAAAGATGAAGATGAATGGAATCATCCATGTACGAGTTCGACGAGCACCATAGGTGATATGTCATCACATGGGCCTAAGGATCTTCTTTAGATTTTCCATCAAACTTTGGGCAATCACTTAGTATCTTGGATGGCACCGAGGGCCAGCACGACAAATGAAACTTGAGTGTAGCCAAGAAGGGTAATTAAGTGTTAAAAGGCATGGGAGGTCGATAGTAGGGCCCATAAGGAGGAGCCTATCCCTGTTGGTAAGGATTTTCGACCCACAGTGGGGGATTTTGGCCATATCGCATATGAGGCTACCTCGATTGCAGATTACCTTGACCATAGGGAGGATTTTGACCTTGAACACCTTGAAACTATCCAAGCATGGGTTGCTGATAGGCAACATATGGGTTAAAAAGCTATTCAACCTGTTGACCTTGAACATATGGATATCGGACCTGTTTTCCTGAAACATAAGGTTGATGAGCCTGTTGTCCCTAAACAAGAGGGTTCTGGACCTGCAGTCCTTGTGCATAAGGTTGATATGCTTGTTTCCCTTGGACATAAGGGTTTTGTACCTGGTGTCCTTAACAAATAGGATTCTGATCCTATTGACCTAGGACAAGAGGATTCTGAGCCTACTGTTGCAGGACTTGACCTTGACCTTGCCCTTTCAAGGATTCACCTTGTTGGTATGTATACAAGGGTTGTTGCTGCCCTAGTTGGTTTTGTTGTTGCAAGGGATGACCTTGCGGTTGCAAAATTTGTCCCTCGATTTAAATAGGTTGGCCTTGTGAGGGTATTGGTTGAGAGGTATGCAGAGCATATTGCATCTGCAGCTACACGGCTTGCTGCAACTGCTGTAAGGATTGGCCATGTGGTTGTTGTAGGAGACCTTACTGCTAGATAGTTTATCCTTGGTGTTGCATGAAGAGCCCTTGTTGCAAAAAAGGTTTCCCTTGTGGTAACAAAGGCTTCCCTCATTGTTGTAAAGGTTTTCCTTGCTATTGCAAGGGTACTTGAATAGTGGCTGGGAAATTACTGAACTGAATCTGGCTGTAGCCAGGCTAAATGTACTACCTAGATTGGAGGGTGTAAGGTTGATTAACCAATCCTTGAGAACCATATGGAACGTAAGGATTTTGGTATTGGACCTGAGCCCCATAGGGCTACTGATACTAAACATTTCTCGATCTAGATGGACCAACAGGATTCTGAACCTATTGGTACTGGACATTGCTTGATCTAGTAGGATCAACAGGGTTATAAATAATACCATAAGAGGGTTTGTTTATACCAAGCATGTGATCTTGTGAGCCGCTCAAATTAGTGGCACCTGACACCATAGAGATATTCAGGTTCTGCCCCCGAAGCTGGGGCACAATCTAGCCACTAACTAATGGGATAGAGGAACTGACAGAGACAATCTTTGAAACTATCGATTGTGACTGACGTGTCACTAGGATCGATGATACAAGGGTATTTGGAATGGTGGGTTGCATAGGGACTGAAGTAACAACCTATTGGGAAGTCATGTTTGTGATGAACATACCTAATGTGGGCCTGACGCCTAACGTCCGTACAGGATTATGGTAGAGTGATGAGGCACTAGGTGTGCCTGAAACTAAGTGCCCCAAAGACACATAGTTGGGTGGAAAACTGACGAGAATACCTTCCAAATAACGGAAACCCTTGGGAAGGAACTGCAATTGCAATTATTCCCCCTCAACAGTGTGTGGAGTAGAAACTTCGAACTCATCTGGAGATGTGACTGGAGCATTGCCTTCAGGTTCCATGTTTGAAAACAAACGACGACAAATGGTTGAATGTGTACTGGGGATAGTTCGAAAGGAACACCTGGTTGGTTATACATACTATAAGGATGCTATGGTGATATGCCAACAACATCAAACAAAGGGTTTGAAGGATAGATAACTAGTCCAAGCTAACCAACAGTGGTCGGCGAGTTCTCTGAAGTTCGAATGGGATTGTCTAGAGATTCTGGGCCAAAATCAGTGGATGACCCTGAATCGAAAGTAGGCAGAGGATGAGATGACAAAGGTTGAACACTAAAAAGAATTATGAGTTCAAGATTTTGGTCCTCAAGTGACTCTGATAACTCAGGAAATGGTTACTCAGAAAATCTTTCGGATGGAGGAGAGGAAGAGGAATTGGGTGAACCAGATGGTTTAGACACGATGACCTTCTCTTATTCAACAAAAAAAATAACTTCAAGGCTTTAAAAATTCCCTTTTAAGGGAACTCACGATTTGGTCAGAAAGACTAATAGGATTTTTTGGATCGTGGCCAATCAATTATTAAGAGGCATAAAAGACTGATGTTCTTTCATTTTTTAAGAGTCGAGAAAGAAACAAAGATGACTCTATCACTTCCAATTGGAAACGGGCTCAAAAGGTCAAGTGATCAAATGATATTTTAAAATTAATGAGTCAAAAATATCAAAATACTACTATGGATGATCTAGGTAAATAGGATTACCAAGCAACCTGAACTGCATAATACCTCCCGGCACCAAGAAGTACGAGCAGGCAATCTCCTCGAATGTTGTGTTTGGCATATCACGTTCGCAAGGTGACTGACTTAGCTTCCTAAGGATAAAAGGATTGTAGCCTAGTGGGGTCTCATGTTATATATTCAATGGTATGGGGAGCACAAATCCGTGCTAGCTCTATCTAATGTCGAAGCTAATGACAGCTACTAGGTTTAAAGACGTCAGAACATGTCTTTAGCCTAGATGTTCTAGATATGATCATTATTGTCAAATGCTCCTTAGGTTAATTGAATTCATTTTAGAGTTGATCTTGAGTTAAGATTTAGTTTTCAGGTCTTAGCGATGCTACTCGAAAAACCTAAAATGCAACTAAATGGGACAATACCCTTTCAATTTGATGAAATACCTACACTAGAGAGGGTAGAAACTAGTCAATCATATGCAAACAATCAAGCAACTGAAAACCAAATGATCTTTCACTACCTTACTTTCTCAAAAAATAAACTAATGAAAAATGCATTCCAATTCCTAATTTCCTGACAAGCACTTATCTATTAGTCCTTTGAAAACGAAAAAATTCTCTTCCTTTTTCAAATGTTGATGTAATTCTAGTCTTTAAAAAGATTCAGATTTTGTAATAGATGTAACAGGTTAGAATTTCATAATTTCTCATGAAACAATGAAACAAAATTTTTGCATACAAACTTTCATTGAAAAAGTTTTCAAAACAATGAGCTTTTCAAGCAGATGAAAACATGTTAAGAGAAGTTCATTCAGATTAATGAAACACCGACTTTACCAAACACAAGGCCAACAATGTAACTTGTGTGAAAAGAGGTCATAGTCGTAAAAGGACCAGAAAACAAATGCAAGGAGTAAACACACCCACAACTAGACTTAGTGAGTCCACAAGCTACTAAATGGGCGACCAACTAGATTCCCTAGTGTCACGAGCCACTCAATGACTCAATCAATCAAATAGCAAGATGACAAGCCAACAAGAAAGCAAAACCAAATGAAAAGTAGCTTTCTAATCAGGGAGAAAATAGTCAAAAGGGCTTACGGGGCCACAAACACAAGAGTAGAACACACTAGCCAAGATTGGGGTTAAGCCCTAATATTCACTTACAGGAATCAATGTGACTACCTAACTAACAAAAACATTAGAGGAGGGTTAGTGTGATTGTTCGCTAGCAATTCACACTGGTCGGTGCGACTATCAGCAGATTAAGTGTGCTGGCTGTGGTAACTAAGGGAAAAAGAAAAATTAAAATAGGGACTAGATCTACTACTATGAATTTTGGATTCAGACCAGTAAGCAGGAGAAAAGAAACAGAACCAAAGGGAAAATGTGAAACTAGAAAAGTTCTCATGAAATCATGAAATCCAAAACAAACAAAAAGATGGGATATTGCTAGTGGATTCGCCAATTTGTGGTGCAGTAAAATTATAAGTGCAGACACGAACAAATTCCTCTAGCCCAACAATGGGTCAAGCCACAATAGATACATTCTATGGAATATTTCCTTAGGTTAGAATCAATCAAGAGGGCCTACCTCTTAGTCGTTTATCCTACTTGATGATGTCCTCGCTTTCTCGCTCTAGCAATCTCTCACTTCCTTCTTCAAGTTCCTGAAACAAGTGAACAACAACAACACGCAAACATAATAATAGACAAATTTAAATTCAACCTACTTAATGAGTCAAGAAGCATTAAGACATGGATATGTAATATTTCAAAACATGTAGGAAATCAATCTATAGTTGCATATATTAATGTCAAAGAGAGATTACAACCATTCATCTTGCCGCTGCAGTCTTCCTCTCGCAAGACCAGGTTCTCACACTCTCCTGCTAGCATTCCATGATGGCTTCAAACAACAATGGTTTAAAATCTCTTCCCTTTAGTCTTCACTCCAAACCAAAACACACTTCTCCCTCAACACAACTAGATAGCTACAACTAGTAATAGTTTTTTTGTCTACTCCAAAATAGTATCAACACTTTACAACTATAACAATCACACTCAGCCAAAAACTATCAAATGTGAATAGCTTTTGCTTGGCAAGAAGGGAGGTTGATATAGGAAATATGAATGGGAGATGGATCCTCTTCTCATGGGAGAATGACTTATCCCTTGAGGTAGTTCCATAATTATATGGGAAAGGAGCCCAAACTATCATCCTCGACCCCATCTGGCCAAACCATTTACCAAACTTCCGTTACGAAGTTTCTAGAGTTGGAAGCTTCAGTTCTAATTTAAAAAAATATCCATAACAGGACCGACATGACTGAAACCTAGCTCAATTTCTCCGGTTGGCACAAGGAGTAGTGCTAATCTCTAAACTATTGGCTTGTTGGGGCCTGACCCAGGTTCAAAGTTAATTAGCCAAACAAATCCTGGTACTACTGGCCCTTTCGGCAACAGTCTATGGAGCTTGGACTAATGTCTCACTCGAAGTAGTATGGGAGGATGGTAGAACTAGGTTTCCACACCTTTGAGATGTTTAATGAGTTTGACTAGTCTGCACGTAGGTTTCTTCACGCACTTTCTCAGTCCTTGCGGCCTGATAGATTGCCTTCCCGTAGCCCTACCTAGGGGTTAAGCACCGCGCTTTGAATTCTTACCCAAGACCTTGCTTATATTCCAATGTTAGTTAATTATCTTTGCCTAATGGAGTGATTTATGTTATACTTAACAACATAAAAAATTCATACAGGTGCGTGCAGTAAATAAACAATATATTTGCAAATGATATCAATCATGCATTAGCCCAAGGATAGATACACAAAATTATAACCAAAATTATCTTTAATGATTCTTTCCACGATTACAGACTTGACTCGCCCTACACACTCAGCTATAGGGGTCTGCACACTCAGCTGCAAAGCCTTCTCCTACTCTACGACCCAAAGACACACTTCACACTCTGACTCAATCACTTAGACTTCTCATGCTTCTATTCTATTTATATTCTCTCTCTTTTTTTTTACACTTAGAGCCTCCCTCTATTTATACAATCTCATGGTCTGCGGACCATGGGTAGGTCTATTTAGCTGACATTACATTACAAAAATAGGGCGGACAACCCTATGACTCTATCATACTTTCATGCCCCACGCATGCAATTCGTGGAGCTTTACAACAAGATTCGGTCAAAACATGGGCTTTGAGCCCCAAAACATGCCTTGGGGGGATTCCATGACCAACAGGCCCCTAACACAAACATCGTGACTCGCCCTCGAGTCACTCTATCAATGTGGAGTCCCTCCAACTGTTCTTGAACTGTGTGGAGGTTAGTAGCACACTGAGTTTCTGCTTGCTAGATCTGCTGCATACACTGTTCTGAGACCTCTGTGTCGGAAGTGCTTCTCTGCATTAATGTGTGCATACCCTATATGTGTACGAGGTTGGCTTAAATTTCTACCATGATGGTGAAGTTGTTGTTGAACCAAGGCTAAAATCATGCCTTTAGGACTGCTTCCTTATGTCATGTCATGTCCTCTTGCTCCTTCATTGCTTTAGCTTGTTGCATCCATTCAAGCCTCTGAGTGAGGACCATCGTCTGCACAGTTCCTCGGACAATTACATACTAATGTTGGAGTTCTCACACCTCTATCTCTAAGCACTGGATGTTGGGGTCATCCTGCAGATTTTAGAGGACCTCAAGTGATTCCTCCAACATACTGGTGCAGTCTCGCACTCAACCTCCAATTTCGTCCAATCCCACTGTGATAGTGCTAATGCACTTTTCTCTGACTTCTGAGGGAGTGGATGGCTACACCTTTAACCACAACTCGGTGATCTGAAGGTTTAGTTCCAGCTGAACCTTTGTCATTTCTTCCCTCGCCTCATGGAGCCTTGCTGCTAGCCTGTGGATCCGCGCCTCTACTGGTAGATCTGTTGGGATGGCCAACTCCGGGACACTTTGGCAAGTGTCGTTTACCACCTATACCAGCTGTTGATTCTACAATACCAATTCATCGTGCTACAAGATGAGTTTTTCCATATTGATTTTCTACTCACTGAGGACTTGGAGTGCATGGCTCTCCCTAGCTTGCAACTCTGTAGTTATCCCATCATACAACACACATAAGGTCTCGCGCAGGAGTGCAGCTATACTTATACTGAGACCTTTCAGTGTGCTAACCGAAGGCCTATTGGCCTCATTTGATGGCACTAGTGCTCCTTCTAATAGCACTATGGTGTTCATCATCTGTGCATGCAACATCTGCTCTGCTGCTATTGAGCTGACTGCGAGGCTGGCCGAAAGGGTACCAACCTAGGGGGGCACGCCTATAATTCCTGCAGCTATGTTCTGAGGTCCTCCAACACAATCTAGTTCTCCTACATGAAATCTTGGAGAGCCTCAGAGGTGACATTGCGCATAGTTTCGCCAATGTCATGCAAATCACCCTCGGTTAGGGTGATTGGGTCAATGGACAATTTTGAGGCCTTGACCTTCTTCCGCAACCCTACCTTCTTTGTTGGGTGTTGGCGCTTCAACTGCGTTGACACAGTTTGTGGGTCCATGCCTCCTTCTTCTGTTTCTGCTTCCTCTTCTTCCTGCCCCTGCGAAGACATTGTCTGGCCCTTGCCTGCCTTCATGGCTGTTTCCTGTTCTATTGTTATTGCTGCAACATTTTCCTACTTAGCTACTTTATGTGTCGCATTCCGCGCTGCACGCAATTCTACTGCCATTGTTTCCTTCCTTCGTTTTTCGACCAACTATGCAATGTGTAGCTTGGCCTCGTCTTTCTTTCTTTGTGCCACTGACTTCTCAATCTCTGTGATGTCTGGGGCATGCCACTCTAGTGGCCATGCCTCCAGTACATTAAAAATGACATCATCGATGGCTACGAAGGGTAGCTTTAGCCACTTCTTGGTTGGGTCCTTGATTGCCCTGATATAAATGTTATGCATGTACACTTTGAATTATGCAAAACTCTGTAGATTGTTGTAAATAGTGGGTGACAACCATGGCTTATGATCGATCCACATTCTGAGGTTCATCTCCATGAACACCCAAAAGATTTTACTATCACGTGTCCTCTTAGCATCCTACGTGGCCCAGAGCAAAGCGTACTTTGCAGCCTCTGGTAAATCGTTGTCAATTATGGGGAATTGACTATCCTCCTGTAATTCCCCAGCCACGAGCACTATGGAAAACAACAGCCATGCACAGTGGAACATTTTTCCTTGTTCGTAGGCTTCACGTCAATTTTCTAAAAACTCCTTGCAGAGGAACTCGAACTAGTTAAACTGGACCCCTTCAGTGCACTGCTCAGCTAGTGCTACCACTGCCGCGGGTACTTCTTATACATGACCTTTACTTCTAGGATTTGGGTTGCCACATGCACTTATTTCTCCTTGATGCTAGAGATGGCGTAGCCCCTCTTCCTCTTTTCCAGCTTCTACTTTTTCTTCATGCCTCCACAATGGCCAAGTCACTTCCCTTCCCTTTCGATATGTCCGTGGGGTGATCTCCTTTACATGGAAGCCAAGAGATGTGATGAATTAGGTTTTTCATGATGGGGATGGGCTCCTCCAGCCATAAACACCCATCATGCACTAGGTAGAGCAGCTGCCTGATGACAAAAATGGTTATTGGTGTGTGGTGGAAGTGCGACACCTAGAGAAGATTTAGTGACCCAGCCTTTTCCACTCCGTTCAACCACTTCTGCGGCTCTAGTTCTGTAACCCCTCACGTGGTGTTCTCTTTGGGTTTCATAAGGTTCCTGGTCTCAAGGTGAGGGAACTTCTCATGATCAGCAAGGTCCCAAAATTTTAATTTCAGGCTTGACACATGTCCCAGGTGTGTGCCTTTAAACATAATGTTGTCTGGGAGGAGTAGGGTTTGGAGTAAGTTCTTGGTCTTGTCCAGGTACTTCGACACTTTCACCTTCCCTTTTCACGAGGGGTCATAGGTAGGAAATTTTTTCTTTTGGTGCACAGGCTGAGTGTCTGCCTCCATGCCTTCATCCTCATCCTCCGCAATTATAAGATCCTCCAGATCTTCTTCTTCTTCATCCGTCTCTATAGTGACGACTTTCCCCTTCTCCTCCATTAACAATTTGTTGCATAGTAGGTTCCGAGGGAACACACGTACGAGAACCATTGCTTGTTTGTCCTTCTTAGGTCTTGGAATGCATGGTGATTTCAGGATTTCTGCCACAATATGGTTCCTTCTGGAGCATCTCCCATAGCCAGGGCCTATCCGGCCTCTCCGGTGGTTATTTTGGTTATCTCCATAATGTCCTGAGTAGTTGCCATCATATTCATTTGGAAATCTAGCACTCACGAACTCAGGAGCTCAATCAACGCTTGGCTCACAACACTCGGGGCTCTACTGAATCACTCAATTCACAAATGACCAAGTGTTGTTTGCTAGGCAGCCCTTTGTATTTTATACCTCTTTTTGAATTTGAATTCGACCATTCCCCCCAAATCCATTCATTAATGCTTCCTTGGTGATAGATTTTCCCAAATCTTCCCCATAACCTACGTCTTAAATGCCTGCTGCCCACTCCATTTGGCCTCAAGTCGAGCATCCCATCATGAATAGTGACTCCAACAGTCACTTTCTGTCCAACACGTGCAACAACACAGCCCTCGTGCGTGGTTACAGATCTTGTGACTCTTGGCTTCTACGCGCATCTCTAATATTGTGCAGCTATCGAGCATAATAGTTTATAGTCTTATACTCCCTTTCAACTACCTGGAGTGCTAACACTGTTCCTTCCTCGGCTAGTTAGGTGGTTGCACCACCTATGTGTGGTTTCCTCTGATCATCCAACATTCTTTCTGGGAAATACCTACCTTTTACAGTTACTGGCCGTGTCGCGCACCTTATCCTATGCAGCGCATCACCCTGGTTAATTATCTTAGTAATATGCGGTCCAAGCCAAGGCATCCGACTAATCAATTCATGGTGATAGTCCTTAAGCTTGTCAACATGATCGTGCACACCCTGTTTTATCACTGTGGTCTTCTTATCAAGAAACTTGTCCTTTATCTCATTTTCCAGCTTCTTGACTTTCGCTTCTACCAAAGCGCTTTTCCTCCTTAATCACACCCTTTCTTTTTCAAATTCTTGGAGCCTAAGATTTCCTTCTTGGATTTATGCTTCCAAGGTTTCACGAACCGTCGCATCTATTGGTGTGATCATGTGCGACCGGAGTTCTCCAAGTATTATAAGGCTTACTTTAGTTGCTTCATACTCTAGCCTTGGTGGTGCCTACATGGTCAGGATTTTGCACATGGTCCTATATGCCCAGAGAACCGCTGGTACGCATAGGTCCTAGTCAGTTCGCTTCACCTGGTGGACCATGTTCATTGCTTCGCGTACTTTACCAAAAGATTCTGCATGAAGATGTTTCTATGCACTTGGTCTTACCATACTTCTTAGTCCCAAATGGAGGGGTTGTTCACGTCATTGTCTTGCTTGCCCCTGCTTACCAATCGTGTTTCGTATCGTGAGGATGGTGTGCCTTCATGGAAGTTATGCACCATATGCTTGTATCCATCTAGAAAGGTGGGTGTGCGGGCCATTTTGTCCATCAAACTTGGCTTTTATTCACATCTGAGGCTTCCCAAATCGTAGGCACATCATCCTTCTACATCTGTTCCAGTCCTCAAAACCCTACTAGTGCGTACCACACCACCTTATAGGCGTAGCATGCAGTACCCATTTCAGAGCATCGAAACGCTGTTGTTTTGGCACTTCTTTTTCAAATTTGTTCAGGAAATCCTCCACTTCACCTAACCCATTATACATAGGCAGATCCCTTACCTTTGTTGCAACGCAATGCAACAATCTTGTCATCATGTTATAGTTGAGCATGGCTACCTTGTGTAACCAGTTCTTCCATCTTTCTATCTCTTCATCAGAATCTGATGTGCAGGAGCTTTTGCACCCCCAAGATATTCGGCCATCCATGGTTTGATTTACCCAATCTTTCTCTCACGTAGTTATCTTATAGATTCAGTCTAGATCATCATTCATGTTGTAGTCACATACTGCCTCTGTGTAGTGGGATCCTTCCACAAGGTCTAAAGATACCACTATGCGCAGTGAGTTTTTCTCGAAAATCATCTTTTGCTTCTTTAGATTTATCACTCCATTCATGTCAGCGGCCCAATGTATTCCTAGTAGCGTGGGATAGAGATTGTTGTTATCAACAATCTTTATTACTTCAAAATCTACTAGTGCGCTCACACCTTCGATATCGACTATGATTCCTTACAATCTTCCCATATGTAGGATCTTTTGCTGGCTCGTCATTCATAGTTGGATAGGAGACCATTGCAGTGTAGGCCTACCCATGCGCTCCCATGTCTGCTTTGGCAGGACATTCATGTCTAATCCTAGATCCAAAATCACTTGATCAATTTCATATTCCCCACTCTGCGTGGTCAATTTCATCTCCCTTCCTGTTTGCATCGTTTGCTTCTCGAGCTTTCAGACTACGCGCAATTCTCTGGGCACGGTCCTAGCACATCTAGTGATGAGTTCTTGTAGCCCCTTCATAGCTTTGCTGTTGCGTAGCAGCATCATGCATGTCTCTAAGAATGTAGTGAGCATCGATGGGTCCATTTTCTACTCCAGTCTGTCTTTACTTCCTGAAGTGGAGGCATCCACGAAACTCCTCTTAGCTTCCATGAATGTCTCCTTCGTGTGCTCGAAATCAAATTTTGGTTCCTTTGTTGGAGCCTTGCATACCAAAGTACTCTCTTTGGGTTGCTTGCCTTTGTCATCCCCTGTCATGATACCACTCTGGAGCATGATATTTACATTTAGGTCTTCCTCACACAGATTTGAGCTCATCATTTGCAGGTTGTAAGTCAGGGGAGGTTGGAGTGCTCCTTTATCACGAAACCTTGCTATCAGTGTGGAACATTCCTCCATCTCATGATCAAACTGCGTACAATATAAGCATGATGGTCTCGTTGGATTTGTACAATCATGGGCATAATGCCCCAATCCTCCGCAATTGTAACATATCAACTATCCTCGACCTCTTCCTAGTCCCATTCCACCTTGACCTCATCTGTGCCCCTGAAATCCGGTTCGCACCATTCCTGCATTCTGGTCAAGGGGCCATGTTTTGGCTTGAACTCTGTAGGTAGGAGTCCGATCCATCATCAGTTCATAAATTCTACATGTGTGTTCATCATGGCCGACTGACCTAGAGAAATTATAGAAAAATTGTGGGGAATTCTTCATATACTTCTGTAACAGATGGCAGTTATCTATAGCATGCTTACCTCCTATCTGAAAAATCACGCACCACAATGCAAGCATTGCACTTGGTCCTACTTGTGCCTCTAGTCTCAATGGAAATTTTCCTCCTCCCATGAGGTAATTTGTGAACACCAGGAAGTGGTCCTTGTTGTGCCCCTGGCCCTTGCACTTTATGCACGATACCTTATCGGACACTTCTGGACAAGCCGACCTATCTTGTTTCACACTCTGCATCTTAAGGCACGAGTTCCTCAACTGCACTTGAATCTGCTAGACTCTCAAGTTAGGATCCTGTATCGAAGTCTTGTGAAATCTCATCACAACCTTTAAAGCTTTATCCTGAGTGGTTAGCCTTTGTTGCAACAACGTGTTCTATAGATGTAGTGTTAATGAGGCTACAAACCATTCGCGATGTTTTCCATCTGTTAAGGTCATGTTCACTTCACAAATTGTGCAGTTTAGTCTTTGATCCAGCTCCCACAGGGTTTTGCCTGGTAGCACTGTGATTTCCTTGAATCCAATGATCAATTGTGCCTCCGATTTTGGTCTACTAAATTCCTTGTTTAATGTAGCTTGGATATCTGCTATGCCAACATTCGGATTGTCATTGGAATGCTTAATGTACCAGGTCAGCATGCGATCTTCTAGAGTGCTGACCAACATTTCCTTCTTTATATTGTTGTCTGTGACACCCTGTTCTTCCCATACAGCTTTTATCACAAACCAAAATTGTCTAGATCTTCATTCCCTACTCCCCTAAACACTGGTAGCTTTATCGCTCTAGTCATACTACTTTTCGGTCATGGCAGAGATGGTATGGGTGAAGTTGGGGGTGAAGATGGTGAAATTGGTGGTGGTGTGGGTGGGGGTGGTATGTGTAGAATTATATGCTATATCAGATTGATCACACTTCTTGGGGAAACCTTTGCGAGCTCTTCTTTGCCTCTGCGTGAAGGTGAAATCAAAGGGCTAGTTTCTAGTTCTGTGCTACCTTCGTTTCTATAGATCCTCCCACTCCGTGTAGCCCCAAACATCAATTTATTCGCATAATCTTCTTTTCACATAGTAACATTTTAATCCAAGTGTTCAAAGATTTAACGTACTTACCTCACGATCCCTTGAGGAAGCATCGTTATGCCTCGCTATAGCTGACTAAAGTATCTACCATGAATTCAGTGATGAATCCTCCTATGATTTAATCCAGCCAGTTATTGATAGCACATGCGATCTTATCTTTTGATGCTGCCAATATATGCACCAATTTTGAAGTCCACACAATAGTTTTGTCAAGTTTACACCTTCCTTGGCTATTTGCTAGCCTCACAATCCACTTGTACAACTCAGTGGGGAAGGATGCAAGGAAAATTTCATGAATTTCTATATATAAGTAGCAGTATAACCTCTCTTCCTTTGACAGTCGCAGATTCCTATTTTCCTATGCCACAAAATTTGAATCTTTCTTTTCAACCACTCTTCAATTCCTTTCTTTGTCGGATTCCAGTGATACAACATCAGACATCTCTATTCAAATCCTAGTCCCGACAACAGTACCATTTGTTGGATTGTTGGGGCCTAACCTAGGTTCAAAGTTAATTAGCCAGACAAATCCTAGTACTACTAGCCCTTTAGGCAACACTCCGCGGAGCGTGGACTAAGGTCTCACTCGAAGTAGTATGGGAGGGTGCTAGAACCAGGTTTCCGCACCCTGGAGATCTCTGATGAGTTCAACTAGTCTATGGTTTGTCCTTGCATGCAAGTTGCTTTACGCACTTTCCCGTTCCTCGTGGCCTGATAGACTGCCTTCACGCAGCCCTACTTAGGGGCTAAGCACCGCACTCTGCTTTGTTACCCAAGCCCTTTCTGATATTCCAATGTTATTTAATTATCTTTTCCTACTCAAGTGCTTTAAGTTATACTTAACAACATAAAACATTCATACAGGTGCGCATAGTAAATAAACAATATATTTGCAAATGATATCAATCATGCATTAGCCCAAGGACAAATACACAGAATTATAACTAAAATTTTATTTATTGATTATTTCCATGGTTACAGGATTGACTCGCCCTAGAAACTTAGCTGTAGGGGTCCACGTACTCAGCTACAAACTACTAGGCCTCTGCACACTCAGCTGCAAAGCCTTCTCCTACTTTACGACCCAAACACACACTTCACAATGTGACTCAATCACTCATACTTCTCATGCTTCTATTCTATTTCTATTGTCTATCTCCTTTTTTACACTTAGAGCCTCACTCTATTTGTACAATCCCATGGTCTCTGGACCATGGGTAGGTCTATCCAGCCGACATTACATTACAAAACTAGCACGGTAACCCTATGACTATATCATACTTTTGCACCCCACGCCCACAATTCGTAGAGCTTTACAACAAGATTCATTCAAAACTTGGGCTTTGAGCCCCAAAACATGCCTTCAAGGGATTCCATGCCCAACATGCACATTGGCATGGGGGAGACAAAGGCCATTAGCATCAGTTTGGTAAACTGGGAAAAACAGAAGTTTCAGGGGAAATGGTGCAAAAGGGAAATGATCTACTCATGAAGAGGGACATAATGGGAGTTTCTTCATGAAGGCAAAGCATGTGGGGTTCACTGTAGAGGTCCTCTAGGATCAAGGAACAGGGAGTACAAGGACAGTGACAAAATTTTGTGTAACACATGGTCCTCTTGGAGCTATATAACATTGTTGCATTGGCAATTGACATGCTCCATTGTCCTCTTGGTGAACTTCCTTCAACCTTGGTAATGAGAAGCAATATTTAACATCATGTGATTCTGCATTGACAACACAAACATCTTCTTTTTTCTCATTTTGTATTCTTAACATTTCTACTTGTTTGGTTAGATTGCTAAGAATTTATGTTTTAAAGTCCTCAAACAAATTTCCAAGTTTAGCTTGACTTACCGATCTTGATTTTGATTTACCTACTCTTGCTTTTCCTCTTGATATGTGTTTGCATGTTTCACAACTTTACTCAAATGATAATTGATATACATCACCTCTACTCATGAGATCAAGAATATCAATCTACTCATCCCTAATTGTTCTAAGTAAGATGGTTTTTAGTGTGTCAAATCCTAAATGATGTAGTTTTCCAATCTCAACATTATACATGAACCTCTCTATTAGATCCTCAAGGCTCTCATATTCTCTTTGATTAATTCTAAAGATTTCTTCTTTAAGATCATAATCTTTATCTATATATATATATATATATATATATATCTTTTGCATATCATTCCATGATCTTATTGAATTAGTCCCTAAACTCATGAACCATTTAAGAGCTCTATCCTTCAAAGTTGTTGGAAACAATCTCAGTTTTTGAGTTTTTACTAAGTAACCATAAGATCTACAAACAATCTCAAATTCAAAGAGAAAGGTTTTTGGATCCTCTGACCTTATACCATGAAATTTTGGAAGAAAAGAGGGAGGTATGTTCTTCATGTGCACACTACCATCAGTATCTTGAATGGGAAATCCGAGAGGATCTTCCCCATTGTCATCATCTCCATCCACTTCTTCCACATTCTTTGTCATTTTCTTCTTCTAACTACAAAAGTGAATGGTGATGTGGCTCTTACTACACCATGTGATCAATTGGGGGGGTGGTTTGGTGTTGGAGATTTTCTTGTTGTTGTTATGATTGAATGAAAACACTGATGCAATGCACTTTTCTATTTTTGAGATGAAATATGCCTAATGCAATTATTTTTTTGTTTTTGCAAAAATAAAAAAAGAAATGAATCAACTAGGGAAGAAAACAATGCATACTTTGACACCTCCCTAGCAACAACACCAAAAAGTGATGTGCCTTGGTATTGCAACAAGAATGTTGCAACTCTCAGGGCTACCGACTTTACTTATCAACCCTGGTTTCGTACAAACTTAAGAGGAATCAACACTATATATGCGGCATAAATGTGTCCCTCCTTCTTTGTCATGATGTAATGGAGTGCATGTACTGAAGTCAAATCCTAAACTAATTGCAAAGAATGAAACGTTCGAAATGGAACCTCAACCTATTGCAAGAAAGAAAGCACAAGGAAAGGCATAGAAATTCAATGCTTAATCACACCATTTCCTAATTAATTGCCAAGAAACTATGCTTTGCAATAATGCTAAATTATCATGAACCAAATACTACTATCTAAGTTTGGAAGTAAGAATCATCAAACATCACTAATGTGCAAGTAAAGGGACTGAAATAAGTCTGTTTTTATCTTTTTGTCTTTTCATGCAAAATCAAATATGCAAACTAATTTCTCTTGGCGATGTGGCAGATGAATTAAGGATGTTGGAGGTTGGATGGAAGGGTTAGGAGATGGTTGGATGGTGTGGGAGAACCTTGGGAGGCTTTTGGTGACTTCCTAGAGGTTTTCTCTCAATTCAGCCTCAAAACAGGTCATTTCAGGAAAACCTACGGGATGTACTAGAAACCTACAACATCATCCTATAGGAATTATAGTGAACCTACAGGATATAGCCGAGAGACAAATTTGAGGTTTTTGAGGTGATGAAAGGCTTAGGTAAGGTGGTATATTTCTATAATCGAGTGAGAAAAAACCTAGGATCACTTAGAACTCAAAACCAAAGTTGGGAGATGGATGGATTTGCTCAAGAAGATTGGAGAAGTTTCCTTGTGAAATGATGAAATTGGTGAGGGTTTAATGACAAATCAAATCAAATCAAAATTGGATGGGACAATTTTTTTTATTAACTAGGGTGTCTTAGGTCCCTATTCCAAGTGGAATCACTCAAAAATACCTTTGTTAACCCATGAAAAAAAAATAAAAAACATTACTAGTCGAAAAATCTAGAAATTTGATAACTAGTGAGCTAGTAAATCTAAAAAATGCCTAACCAAATAAATTGCTAATGAAATGTGGTAAATTGTTTTATGAATTAGAATTTTTTTGTGATCTAATTCAAGTGGAATCAGTGTGATTGAAGCTCTTTAGCATGCTCTAAAAAATAGCATAAATTTATTGTTCTTTGCTAAAAAGGAGGTCCAACAATCTAGATTTGGGAATAAGAAGACTAATCCAAGAAACTCAATGATTATTATGAACTTAAAAAGCTTTTCCAAGGATGAAATAATGATTTTGATCCTACAAAATAACTTACATCAACCCTTTAACTCAATCCTACAACAAAAAATCATTAATACTAAATGCATAAATAGATAGAAATAAAAACTAGAGATGCATGTGAATACACAATGGAAAGAGTGAAATAAAATGATACAAAAGGGCTCTAAGGTTCCTGGGGTGGCCAATCATAAGGAAAATCAGAGACCTATGGAGTAGAACAAGATTTACAAGCTGAACATGACACCAATCTTCATTATTTTCATCAATAGAATTACATCCCTGCAAGAAAATACAATGGAGTTGCAAGAATACAAGCTCTCTCCATAATAATTGTTGACACCTAATCATCAAGATTGGGTGAATATAATGTAAGTAAATAATAATTAATATGAACAATCATTGGGAGATGAAGTGAACAGTCTCCCTCATGTATATAATAAAGATCAACCTAAAGGAATAGATATATGAATCAATTTGTTTTGAGGAGTTACTGCCTGGCCTGACATGGTATCAGAGCACAAGGGTTCATTCAACGTAGAGTATTTGTGGACAATATCACATGGGTAAAAAAAAAAAAAAAAAAAAGGGTAGAAAGGTCATGCGTTAGACAGTGGCAGCGACTACACCAGATAATGATTACGCGTTAGACAATGGCAACGACTATAGAGTGGTGGTGACTATGGAGGGGATATAGAGCACAGTAGACAGTGGAAAGAGATCATAGTAGGTAGACTCCATAAGGGCAGTGGATAGACTACAAGAAACAGGAAAATTTGCATTGCATATGCTGCAAAAGAAATGGATCACATGATGCCTCTACATGCAAGTTACTATGGGACAAAATTGACCAACAAAGAAACCAACAGAAAGTTAAAACTGATGATACAGACAAAGGTAAAGCACCTAAATCCACTCACTATGTTGTGGCACAATGTAATATTGGAGTAAATGAAGATGTATTTAATGCTTCACTTGCTTCTTGGAAAAATGATTGGTTGCCTGATTCAAGAGCAACCTGCCACATGACTCATAGAAAATATTTTTTTGAAGAATTTACTGACAATGTTGATGGAGCAGTATACTTTGTAGACCAATAAAAAATCAAGCCATCAGGGCTTGGCACAATCAGGTTTAAACTGCCTAGTCTTCCAGACTTTCTTCTGCATCATGTTCTATATCTCCCATAGCTCAAGAGAAACTTGTTGTCCTTGGTCCATATCTACCAGCAAGGTCACTCCATTCATATGTTTGATGGAAAGCTTGAGGTAAGAAAAGCATTTGACCACTCACTTGTCATGAGGGTAATAGAAGAAGAAAGGCTTCTCAAGCTGCAAGGAACCTCTGCTCATGCACAACATTTCTCATACAATTATCATTATGAAGAAGGTACACTTCCATCAAGTTTATTATGGCATGCTATATTGGGACATTTGAACTATGCCAGCCTCTACTTGTTGAAGAAAAATGGTGTTGCTGGTTTTCCTACAATTCCTAGGAAACTTAAGCAATGTGATGCTTGCATTCTAGGAAAGCATAGCAAACAGTCTTTTCATGATTCACATTCAAGAGCACATAGAAAAATTGAACTCATTCATTTAGATTTATGTGGTCCAATGCCTGTTCCTTTTGCAAATGGAAATAAATAAATGATGACATTTATTGATGACTACACTAGAATGTGTTGGGTTTATTTATTGAAGAACAAATCTGATGCTTTTCAAACATTCAAGAAATTTCATAAATGGATTGAAAATGATGCACAATATCATATTGGGTCTATTCACACCGATAATGGAAAAGAATACACATCAAATGAATTTGAAAACTATCTTCGCCAGCATGGGATCAAACATCAAACAACTGTTCCTTATAATCCCCAACATAATGGTGTAGCTGAAAGAATGAATAGGACAATCTTAAATATGGTACCATCCATGCTCTTATTCAAAAATGTAAAGATAATGTTTTGGGTTGATGTTGTTCTATGTGCTGCATATATAAAGAATAGATGTCCATGTAATGCTATTAGAAACAAGACTCCATATGAAATGTGGTATGGACATGTTCCTTCGGTAAAGCATCTCAGGGTCTTTGGTTCCACCTGTTATGCCTTGATACCAAAGGTACATAGAAACAAACTTGGTGCTAGAAGTCCTAAATGTATCTTCCTGGGGTATTCAAACACCTCCAAAGCATATCATATCTATGATGAAGTAAATAAAAAGTTTGTTGTATCTAGAGATGTAATTTTTCTTGATTCATCCAAAACTGACAATGTTGTTGAGCGGCAACTTGATCGCTTGGATAAATTCCCAAAAGAAAAATCATTTCAAGAATTTGATAATCAGATTCCACATCTTGAAGGGGGGATTCCTATACTAGATCAACATGTGGAATCTTCTTCTCAAGAAAACTCTCCCTTGCATGAAACTCCAACAACGGATGATGCTTTAAGTGATGTGATTGATAGAATTGGGAGACTCAACCTTGATTCACCTCAATCAGCGGAGCAGCCTAGACCATCTGAGAAAGGTCCCCCGAAGTGGCTGACAAATACACTTGAAAGTGTTCATCTTGATGAGGTTGGAAAGATAGGAACTAGAAATTAAAACCGGCAAATGGAGGTGATGTAGATGACTCTAATTCACCTATTGATATGGATGTTTCTTATGATTGTGAATTGAACTTGTCTACAGATTTTGAACCAAATTCCTTCAAAGAAGTTGCTTCTCATGATGAATGGAAAGAAGTGATGCAAAAGGAGTATGATTCCCTCATAAAGAATGGCACTTGGAAGCTCGTTGATCCTACATTAGGAACCAAACCAATTGGCTGCAAGTGGGTCTACAAGAACAAGTATAAAGATAATGGCTCACTTAAAAAGCACAAAGCTAGGCTTGTGGAAAAAGGTTTTGCATAGAAGGGGTCAATTATGAGGAAACTTTTTCCCCCACAACAAAATGGGCTACCATCCGGACACTCTTTGCTCTAGCAGCTCAGAACGGTTGGAAAGTCCATCAAATGGATGTAAAAACTGCTTTCTTGAATGGAGATCTAAAAGAGATTGTTTTTATGTGCCAGCCTGAAGGATTTGCTGTGAAAGGACATGAAAATAAAGTATGCAAACTTGTGAATTCCTTATATGGCCTCAAACAAGCACCGCGAACCTGGTATGAAAAACTAACTGAGCATCTTCTGAAACTCAATTTCAAACATTATGATCTTGATGATGCAACTTTATTTGTCAAGAAAGTTGGAAAAACAGTTGTATATCTTGTGGTATATGTAGATGATATTTTGATGACAGGAAACAATGAAAGCTACATTGCATCCATAAAGAAGGAATTGGGGAAAAGTTTTGAAATGATTGATTTGGGCTATGTTCATTACTATCTTGGTATTGAAGTAACCCAACATCTAAAGTCCATATTTCTTTCTCAAAAGAAGTACATTGAAGATCTGTTGAATAGGTTTGGCATGAAAGAATGCAATCCTCTTACTAATCTAATGGAACAAAACTTAAAGCTCACATCTATTGAAGGAAAAGAATTTGGGGATGCAACAAAGTATAGACAGCTTGTAAGAAGTCTCAACTACCTAACTACTACCGAACCAGACATTTCATTTGTTGTTGGAATCCTCTCCAGGTTTATGTAAAAGCCTTGTGAGGGACATTGGTCTGCTACAAAAAGAGTTCTAAGGTACTTGAATGGAACTCAAGACTTTGGAATCAAGTATACACAGGTGGACGACTTTAGCTTGATTGGATACTCTAATTCAGATTTCGATGGAGACAAAGAAACTGGGGTATCTACTTCAAGATATGCTATGAGTCTTGGATTAGGAGCCATCTCCTAGAGATCACGCAAACAATCAATTCCAGCAGATTCCACAACAAAAGAAGAATATGTGGCAACAACGGAAGCAACAAAAGAAATTGTGTGGCTCAGGAAAATTCTTGAAGATTTGCAGGTAAAACAAGTACAATCAACTCCACTCATGATTGACAATACCTCTGGAATAAAGTTGGCCAAGAACCCAAAGTTCCATGATCGAATGAAGCACATCAATACCAAATATCATCTGATTCAATATCATGTAGAGGCCAAAACAATCCATCTCTGTCATTGTTCCACTAATGAGCAAATTGCAGACATCTTCACCAAAGCGCTCGGAAGAGAAAAGCTTGAACAATTCAGAATGATGCTTGGACTCACCAACATCCCTTCAGATTAAGGGGGAGAATGTTGAGACCTAATCATTAGGATTGGGTGAATATAATGTAAATAAATAATAAGTAATATGAACAGTCATCAGGAGATGAAGTGAACAATCTCTCCCTCATGTATATAATAAAGATCAACCTGAAGGAATAGATATACGAATCAATTTGTTTTGAGGAGTTACTGCTTGTCTTGACAATAACACTAATGAAAATCTATCCCTAGAGGAAAATTCGACTTGGTACTTATAAAAATGATTAGTAATCATTCCCCATGAATGGTGGAAGCTTTCCCCACAAAAATCCCTTGATTAGTGGATCTAGTCCCCAATACTAGGAATTTGCTTTAAATGGGAGGGAACACATTCCTAGATTTTCTCAATCATTCCCTAGAGGAAAATTTGACTTGGTACTTATACAAAATGATTAATAATAATTCCCCATGGATGGTGGAATATTTCCCCACCGAAATCCCTTAATTAGTGGATATCCTCTCTTGATTAGTGGAACATATTCCTATATTTTCTCAATCATTGGAGTTCCATAATTTGTGCCATAATTCCATAATATCTTGTGGAATTATTATTTATTATTGATCCTTGTAGTAGGGAACAAGTCCATAAATTATCTCCTCCTCCAACTCTTTATAATCTGCCCAATATTCTCATAATATTCCACAAAAAATAAATAATATAAGGCACAAATATTCAATTATTCATAAACCTTCCTAATGAATATATTAAAGTTAAAAATAAATTATCTAATGCAAAAAGAGAGGTTTAATGTGTTGAAGGATGGTCATAGGCCTTAATTTAGGTTTTAAATTAGAGGCGTGGGCCTTAATTTATGTCTAATTTAGAGGCCCATCAGTGGGTTTCAATGTAGTATTCAAATTGGGATCCGCCCAATGGTCACACAACTAGTCTGCTAGTTCCTTGTTACACCACATGGGTGCAACATCCCCATTGCAGCCATTGTTATCCATGATAACCCCTAAAAATAATTTTTAGTTGGATTAGTTATTTGAGATAAGGGTTTTTACCACTCCTGTTTGTATCTATCTGCTTCTTTTCTGAAAGAGGTTGTTGTGCTTACATTTGGAGATTAAAGGAGGAAGAACAGGTCCAATTTAAATTATTTTGGAGAGATTTCCATATTCTCTAACAACCCATCGCATTTCATCCTTTGTTTTTAAAACTCTATCCCTTTCCATTCATTATTAATATCCCAACTCTAGCTGCATTAACCCATACCCCAACTCTAGCCGCATTAACCCATTTCCAACTCTAGCCGCATTAACCCATTTAACACTAAAAAATCATGTCGCAGTCATATTTAAAGGGCTAGGACCCACAAAACATATTTTTATCGGCCCATTTTCCTTTTTACAATACATATCTGCATGTCTCCCTTTTTCTTTTGCGATTGTGATATCACAGATCACAAAGTTACCCATTGATTTCCATATCCAATTCCTTTACCGCTCCACTTGTCGATTGTGATAAAGACTTTCTTGCCAATTGTGATAAATAATTTATTTCCGATTGCGATAAAGGATTTCTTGTTGATTGCAATAAATAATTTCTTGCCAATTGCGATCAATCCTCCCCACCGATCACAATAATTCCTCTCCTCGCTAATTGCAATATCGTAATCGGGGATCGTGCAAATAAAAAGTTCATCCTCCGTCGATATTGCAAGTTTTTCCTACTGATTGCAATATCGTAAATCCCTTCTGATTTGCAATTGCGATGTACGACAAAACTCCCAAATGTGATATTTATGTGATTAATTCTATAAACCATCACTTCCAGAACATAGAAAATCACCATAAATCAATGTTAAATCCCCTTTTCCCTTTCCAATGGCGTTATGTGAAGTTCCCTTCCAGATGCAATAATTTATGTGAAATGTTGTATTAAAGTCTTGCATTCATACAGTCGATGAACATTATGAAACATGGTAAAAAGGCCCTCCCTTGTATTGTGATTGTGATACCAATAGGTCCAAAGCAACGACCCAGATCAATGAACATTAAAACATTCATTTTTCCTTCTACTTAGAGGACATCGAGGGTATTTTTCGATGTATATTTAGCATCATAGTAATCAAACAGATACAGTGAAAGGTGGGACAGTGAGACATAGTGGGACAACAAGAACACTTTCAAGCATGTTTTAATCAGCAAATAACATTGCAGGATTCCAAAGGCCAGATGTTCTAAATTTCCACAAATATAGTGCCAACACTTCAAGCAGTTTTCCTAAATGATTGCAACAATTGGATAGGTTCTATGTAAGTGACTCCTATTTGTATTCAAACTATGGTGAAACAAAAATATCCCTATAAAGGCTCAATGTTTTATCAGTCAAATAGGATTAGATCTCTTAGCTATTGATCGAATCTAGCCAAGGTGGCAGATTTTGTAAAGGAGATATCACTCTATATATGTGTGGTTTCTTGAATTTGAAAGTAAGGGGGGATCCATGATGTGAGAAGACCACATTTTGTATATTTTTTAGTTAATAAAAATACAGTTTGCAACAATACTTTGTTTTAACCTGAGATTCATTTTTGGTTACATTTCCATCCTATCATGCTCCTATGTTGTTATTAGTTTTCATAGCTTATTCAATTACTTGGAATTCAATGTCATATTACTTCAACTTCCTTCAATTTTTTTGTGATTATTGTAGATGTCCATATTCACATTAGTAAACCAAAAAATGCCTTAGCTTCCACAAAACAATGTTGTTTGTAATTGATTTTCTTTAATTGACTCCATGCCCAATGGTGGTTGTCCTCACACTCTTTCACCTACAAAATCACATGAAACACATTTTTATCCGTTTGTATTTTTGAGCTTATCATAGTCAAAATTTAAGTATATTGAGAGAGCCCTCTCAGATTGGAAGGGCTAACTTCCAATCAAAATTTGGCATGAATTAGTTACACTAGGTTGAGGGTTGACACAGCCCAACCCTTTCCATCCCAGTGATAACATTTTGGTGCATCTGTCGGGAGCCGAAAAACTCCTTTTCCCAGATTTTCTTTGAGTCTCTTCATTCTTATTCCTGAGGGTAATATGAAATCATAGTTTTTTGAAGGTTGTGATATTACCCCAATGACTCCAATTTCAAAATATCTAGAAGATCGAAGCTTCATGGTGACTCCACTACTTAAAGATCAATAGCTTGAAGAAGTTCCAAGATGAGTTCTACTGCAAGAAGAAATGTCAGGTATTCTCCTATGGATCAGTCTCATATCTATGGTTTTCCAAATACTATGCCTTGTGTTGATTGGTCAACCCATATTCCCATATTTAAAGATGAAAAGAAAGATGATGTTGGTCTACATTTGGTTGAATTCCATATACATGTATGTAGACTGAGGGTTCATTTTCGTGAGGATTGTCTCATGAAGATGTTTATAGCTACTCTAGAAGACAAAGCTAGATTATGGTATGAAGGGTTCCCATCAAGAAGCTTGTGTTATCTTAAATATTTTCATATAATTTTTTTTGGACATTATGGGAAGTCTCATCCTTCATCACCATTGTTTCAAGAATGTTGTAATTTTTGGAAACGTTTCATTCAATATCTCAAAAATAATTATGATGATGTAGAATGTATGGATGATGAGGAGATGTTAGAGACACTTTATGAATTTTGTTCACAAGCTATTTGTAATGATGATCAAGAATTTTTCCAATAAGAAGATGTCTCTTCTTTAGTTGAAGATGAAATGGATCAACAATTTGACAGTCAAGTTATATTACATGAAATCCATGAAGACTTGCAGCCCTGTTAATCTATATGCAGTCAAAGGTATGGGTCCTTTTCTGAGATTTTATGTCAATAAGAAACTCCTCATGATTAGGTTGTTGAAAATACATGCATAAATATTCTGAACAGAGAGGTAACATGTGAAGAAAGTTGTCTACCTAGACAAGAACTTTTGTCCATTGAAAATCACAATGATGTCCCGATTAAAGTGCATGAAAGTTCACTTTTAGGTAAGCCTTAGTTACATGAAGAGCTGAATATATGATTTTTACCTATTCTATTTATAAATCATCAAAATGAAATGGATGAAATGCGTAAAGTTGTTTATATAAGAGTTATTAGTGTTTAGACTCAACATGACATTCCTCAAGAAAAACTACCAAAGGTTATATCTGATTTGTTTGATAAGAAAAAGAGTAGTTTTGATACACACAATATGGATTTCATGTTTGAAGATGTTCAAGGATGAATGTATGGTTTTTTTGATTTACATAGAAGGGAAGACAAATCTATAATTTCCTTTTTATCTGATGATGTTCTTGGAATTGAAGAGTTAGGACAACAGAGACTATTAGTTATGAACGAATTCAGTCCTCATGGTGTTACTCATCAAGAAAAGGTGATTTTTCATGATTATCAAGATCATTTGGTAAGTCTATTCCAGTCATCAATGAAGGTGGAGTTTCTTTAATTTATAAGCTTAGGTGATGGATTCAGTTTTTATTCTGAGTTTCCAATATATGATTCACTAATGGTTTTGTTCAAGCATAGTCTAGGAGCCCTGGTGTTGAATCAATTTTTTGACTAGATATAATGGAGGTTTCATATTGCTTAAATTAAGCAGGTGGATTTTCAGATGTTAGAGTAGGTTTATTGGTACATAAATAAGCTTGTTGAGAAAGCATTTACTTCATATTTAGGCTAAAATTTGTAGTTTTCAGTTTTATTTTGTATAAAATTTTGGTATCACATTGCAACAGTAGTAATTGGTTTACAATTCACTTTTCAGTTTGGTGAAGTGGGTTTCATTGTAGTATTCAAATTGGGATCAACCCAATGGTCAAGCAACTGGGTTACTGGTTCTTTATTGCACCACAAGGGCACAAAATCCTTATTGGATCCATTATTATCCATGATAACCCCTAAAAATAATTTTAGTTTGATTACTTATATGAGATAATGTTTTTCACCATTTCTCTTTGCATCTATCTACTTCTTTTTTGAAATAGGTTGTTGTGCTTACATTTGGAGATTAAAGGAGGAAGAATAGGTCCAGTTTAAATTATTTTGGAGAAATTCCCATATTCTCTAAAAACCCATCCCATTTCATCCTTTTTTTTAAAACTCTAGCCCTTTCCATTTATTATTAATATCCCAACTCTAGCTGCATTAACCCCTATCCCAACTCTAGCCACATTAACCCATTTCCAACTCTAGCCGCATTAACCCATTTAACACTAAGAAATCATGTCGTAGTCCTTTTTAAAGGTTTGGGACCTGCAAAACATATCACTATCAACCCATTTTCCTTTTTGGAATACATATCTGCCTGTCTCCCTTTTTCTTTTGTGACTGCAATATTGCATATCGCAAAGTTACCCACCGATTGCCATATCCAAGTCTCATTACCACTCCGCCCGCCGATTGTGATAAATAATTTCCTACTGATTACGATAAATACTTTCTTGCCTGTTGTGATAAATACTTTCTCACCGATTGTGATAAATTCCTCCCTGCCAATCGCGATAATTCCTCTCCTCGTCGATTGTGATATCGCAATCGGGGATAACGCAAATCAAAAGTTCCTCCTCCACCGATATCACAAGTTCCATCTGCCGATTACGATATTGTAAATCCATTCTTATTTAAGATTGTGATGTGGGAGGACCCTCCCAGATGCAATATTTTATGTGATTCATTCTATAAAACATCACGTCTGGAACATCGGAAGATCACCATGAATCAGTGTTAAAGCCCCTTTTCCCTTTCCGATGGTGATATGCGAAGTTCCCTTCTTGGATGTGATAATTTATGTGACATGTTGTATGAATGTTTCGCATCTGGATAGCCACTGAACACTATGAAACATGGTAAAAAGGCCCTTCCCTTTATTGCGATTGTGATACCAACATGCTCGGATCAACAACCCAAATCAAGGAACATTAAAACATCCATTTCACCTTCCATTCAAAGGACAGCGAGGTTATTTTTTGATGTATATCCAGCAACATAGAACTATCAAACAGAATGTTGTGAAAGGTGGAACAATGAGACACAGTGGGATAGTGAGAACACTTTCAAGCACATTTTAATTAGAAAATGACATTGTAGGATTCAAAAGGCTAGATGTTTTGAATTTCCACAAATATAGTGCCAACACTTCAAGTAGTTTTCCTAAATTATTTCAACAGTTAGATAGGTTTTGTTTAAGTGACTCCTAATTGTATTCAAAATCTGGTAAAACAAAAATATCCCTATAAAGGCTCAATGTTTTATTAGTCAAATAGGATTAGATCTCTTAGTTTTTGATTGAATCTAGCCCAGGTGGAAGATTTTGTAAAGGATGTCTCACTCTACATATGTTTAGTTTCTTCACTTTGAAAGGAAGGGGGGATGGATGATGTGAGAAGACCAAATTTTTTATATTTTTCAGTTAATAAAAATACAGTTTGCAGCAATACTTTGTTTTAACCTGACATTCATTTTTGGTTTATGTGCCATCCTATCATAATCCTACATTGTTATCAGTTTTCATAGCTTGTTTGATTACTTGGAATTTAATGTTATATTGGTCCAACTTCCTTCAATTTTGTTGTGATTACTGTAAATGTTCATATTCACATTAGTAAACCAAAAAATGCCTCAGCTTCCACAAAACAATGTTGTTTGTAAATGATTTTCTTTAATTAACTCCATGCCCGATGGTGGTTGTCCTCGCACTCTTTCACTTGCAAAATCACATGAAACACAGAGTTAGCCATCCGTATTTTTGAGTATATCATAGTCAAAATTTTAAGTATATTGAGAGAGCCCTATCAAAATTTGGTATGGAATAGTTACAATGGGTTGAATGTTAACACAACACAACCCTTTTCAACCCAGTGATACTGTCACATGGAATGCATCGAGGTTGCGGACAAGATCGACCTTCCTAGTATCTAAAGATATATAGTGATAAGAAAGCCAATCAAAAACTATCTTTCTCTAAATATGCAACTGAAAACAAAGGCAAACAAGTGTTTTAGGCCTACCTTGGGTCCAATGCAAGTTTGTGGAAGCCTCGCTCCCTCGCTCCAAATGAGCTTCCTTGAAGTGTAATTCTGCAAACACAAACAAGCAAACCAAATTAAATAGCACCTGAAAAGCTAATATCATAAAGCATATTCATCATAATGATCAAGGAGATTATGAAACAAACCACATAAGACAATTTGTTGAGAAAAATGAATCTGATTGTATTAATTCAAATGAAAGAAGAACTTTACAACCTGTGCCTTGATGTTGTATAAGCTCCTCCCAGGGTCCGACAAGAAGTCTCCTCTGCTTTGACAAGTTTCACTCACTTCCCAATGAAACCAAAAGGTATGTGATCTCTCCTCTCAAGTTTAACTAGGAAGTCCCAATTCCATCAGCATTTACCCTAAAAAATGTTCAGCTTCTAACCTCTCTGGCAACTGATCCAATGCCTTAATTTATAGTGCAATGGAGGGAAGTTACTAGGTCCTCCTTCAAAGGGATAAAGCCCTCCTTCAAAGGGATAGCTCCTCTTATCAAGGGATTAGCTCCTTCTCTTTTGGGATGCATGAACCACCTTGGAGCGAACAATCCAAGTCAAAATTCCTTCTAGAAACATCTAGAATTAACCCAAAGTGAGTTTTTTAGAATAAACTTGGGCCTTTTTGACTTTTACAGGGGTACGCACCCACCCCTTTACAAACAGAGCGTGCAGATATGCAGGTAGTATGAACAGAGGATGCGGGCCCGCAGGCAAAAGTGAGAGAAAGTGAGGAACCAGTTTTATTGATTTTCAATGTCATTCTCTCATTTGCAAAGCTTGACATGAAGAGCTAAGGTCTGAGACTTGCTTAGGAGGCTAGCATAAGTGATGATAGACCCATACTGACTGCAAACAGTCATGGTGATGATATTTTTGTGTAACAGATTGCCCCCTAAAGTGCGAAGTCTTTAGTAGATGAGGATTTCATTTATCATTTAGGAAGAGTGAAGTACTTTATCATTTCGAGGATCATCTTATAGAGAGCCCGGTTGGAACCTGTAAAAAAATTCAAATGCAAAATATATATATGAGATCATATCATCGCTGAGGTACGCATTCCCATACTCAGATCAAAACTAACTAGAAAACTGACTACTGCTCTAATATAGGAACGATCTTGTAATACATCACAAGTATAGACACATGTAGACACAGTATGGAAGCAACCATATGTTTATGAATAGTCTACAATATAATGAATACACAATTCCTCGCAGCCTGGATGGTGGAAACTAGATCCAGGGTTTTCATTTCTACTTCTCGAAATAGTGCGATTCTATCCATACGAATGAATGTGTCGAAGTCGAACATGGTAGAAACCACTTGATTACCAGTCGATGATGTAAACTGTTAACAAGTGTGAGAGAAACCACCAATGATGACAATGGCTCTCAAAGTACTCAGTACAATCCATGAGATGTGATTAGATGTGTCGATGTCGAACATGTCACAGAATCCTTCTATCGAAGGTCAATGATGTAACCTATCGTTGAAGGTGAGAAACCTGCCATTAAGGCATGCAGATCCCAAGGTACTGGCGACTTCTAGATCATATTTCTAGATAAAGAGCTGAAGTCGATAGAAAGCGATCCGTCGTAGGCAAGCCCATGACAAGAAATCATAGATCAAGTTTGAAGAAATTTAGTTGCAAGGAGTGACTCAGGGATGGTCAAGATGGATGACAGATATTTTGCAGATGAATGGCTTATTTGCACTGACCTCTTGAACGCATAACAACACAACAGATGGTTTGGTGATGATTGACCCAAAGTTAATACCCGGTTGAAGACTTTCAATGTGGTTCGATCAACTGTTAGGCAAAGGATTTCTCAACCAAAGTGAATGAAAGTGTCATGTTCAAGAGTGGTTACAAAGTGTGACAAACAGGCCCATTTTTCTCTCTTTTCCCCCACCATTTCTAGCAAGTACCTCTTTATTTTTTACAAGCTTGAGGAGGATAACATGTGCTTGATTATAAGCTCATCCTTCAAATGAGTCCAACTTAGTTTAAATTCGAAGCCTAAGAAGGAGTGGTCCGTTCCTGTTTGTAATTGAACAGGTCCTTTACTGTCGAAATTTAACGAGTCCAGTATAGGAGAAACTCGGCGTTTTTCAGGTTTAGAGAGTCTGAAAAAACTTAAGAAGACTCCAGGATTGACTTTTTCATAAATTTGTGTCTCCCAAGCCCGAAAAAGTATAAAATAATACTTGAGAGAATCGCTTGATCTTTTACGACCAAGGAGTACTTTTCGTAATTAGTGCCTCTGATCCGAAAAAGTAAAAAAGCGATCAACGAAACGTCGTTTTATGACCAATATCAAATTTGAAACGACAAAAGCCCGAAAACCTTTTCATGTTTTTATGGTCAGAAAAGGGTTGTAAGAGGACCGTCTTTTTAGTTTCGTTTTAACGAGCTTAAAAAGAAAAACTCGGCAATCTTTTCATGTTTTATGAGTCAAAAAAGAGCTTAAAGGTGACTAATGTTTTTTCGTTGAAAATGACCGATTTCGCCTAAAAAAATCCGTTATCCTGAACAAAAACTCAAACATTACTCATACCTGTTTAAAATAGGTAAAAATGTCGCAAAAAACACCTTTTCAAAGTGAAACATAAACAAATTTGAAATTTATTTACTCAAAAAACTTATAAAAAGGACTTTTTACCATTCATTTTTACCGTTTGAGATTTGGGTGAGAAAAAAGGGCTTTTGACCAGAAACTTCGCGTGAAGATTGCGGAAAATCCATCCATCGGAATCGAACGATGTCTCCTCCAGGGAATCCACATCATCCTACTCTTCATTTCTATCTATTTGAAATTGTTTTTTAGGGGTTGATTTTTATTTTTAGGAGGTTTTTAGGTTTCAAAACCCGCGCGTGGGGGCCCGCAGGTTTACCACAGGGGACCCGTGTACCCCGACTTTTTTGCAATGGGCAAAAAGTTAGGGGTACGCATCTGCCGTGAAGGCAAGGTGCGGACCTCACGCACTGTCCCTAACAAGCGGGTGCATACCCCGCGCAAAGGTTTGTAAAAACCTAACTAACTCAAAAATTACCCAAAGAAATCAATTTTATGTATTCTAATTCGCCTTTTTACTTAGATGTAGGATAAACATCATGCTTGATTGGCGAGAATGGGAGCATGAGGATGTGGACCTCGCCGTGATGAATCATCAACCTTCGATTGATGCATTGAAGGCATGTGGCTTATACAAATTCTAGGCCATACCTGGCATGAGGGCCCAGGTGGACATTTTGCAATGGCTAGTTGATAGATGGAGTATACAGGACCAGTGCTTCTTTATTGGTGGGCACCAACTTGAAATTGAGCCAGCAGATATATACTTTTTGATTGGTTTTCCCAGGAAGGGTGAACATTTTACTCTATTTGGGGCCAGGGCAAGTGGCCAGTCTATCGAGAGCCTCCGGCTAGAGTATTGCAACGTCTAGAACTGTGACAAAGGGATAGATATCAAAACCATATCCTGTCCTGAACTCATGTTTATTGGATTTACAGTTACCAGACTTTGCGGTAGTGCAGCGCTACACATATCCATCAGATCCTAGATGCGGATGGTAGTCGATTGCTTTCGAGTCACCATTTTCAATTGGTGCGATGCTGTGTTGGCCAATGTGAAAGGCCAACTGACCAGGGCCAAAAACGGACAACTAAAGACTTTTGGATATGGTGCTACAGTTGTGAGTTTTGGTCTGGAGAGGGTTCCGATGTTGATCCCGCAACACCTCATTGTTGGAGCTGGGCTTCCTCGAGAGCCCAAATTGATGCGATGGGTTGTAGTTATAGCCCGTCATCCTGATGAGGGGACCAAGGTCATTCAGTTCAAACCTGAGTATTTCCAATGGTTGGAGAACCAGGTTTTTTCTATCCACGACTTTCCTTATGCTGGGGTTGATTTTCATGGGGACCCAGACATGGCTCTTCCACCAGGAGAGCAATGGGATGACTTAGGTAAAATCATTTTCAACATTTTCCTAATTTTTTTTTTTTTTGTTTTTATCTCGTCCCAAAACTGATAGTAAAAGTTTCAAATGCAGATGTGGGCCCACGGCGACCAGCCGCTCTCTGGCCTTAGGAGAGGAAACAACCATTTTCACCAGCTCCAGTCCCACAGGACGAATCAGCAGAGACTTTGGCCTAGTTGGAGAGCCATCTAGAGCGCATGATAACAGACATTCCAGAGACCAACATAGATGACATCCCTCGTCGACTTGCAATACCAGTAAGGTATTCACAGCTACCAATATCTCATCATGCCACTTCTGCATGGCCTACAGTTATTCCTCCTGCAATGAGGTCCAAATGTGCATCGTGTTGTCGAGAAACATCCCACAATCTGCCACCACCTCAGATATGCCCTTCAACGTTGCGCTGAGGTCCCTTTGTCTCTGCTCCCAAACCTCTAGTGGCTTACTTGGCTACAACCTTATTTGTAGCTCCAATATCTATGCCTCGTATTCAAATTTTAATTTATCCATAGCATTATTCAAGTCCTTGATCGCTAGGGAAAGCTTCATGACCTTCTCTGCTAGTTCTTCATCATCACATACCTTCACATCCAAAAATATGTTGCAAGTTTCTGCAATGGTCTTCTCTAACTATTCTCACTGCTTCCTTTCTTCCTCCCTTTCCTTGGACACTTCCTTCAACTCTTTTTGCATCATTTCTTTCTCTAATTCTGTGTTTTGTTTCAATAACAACATACACTACTCTCATTCCTGCATCTCTACGGTGATTCCTTGATGAAATTCATGGAGCAACTGGAGGGGTAGCACATCGAAATTCATATAGACACCATGCCATACCTTGGCTCTCTCTTTATCTATTGCCGCTTCAAACTTTAGTGCCCGAGTAGGCACATGTAACATCCTTATTACAATGCTTGTTTCCAATCTATGTTCTTGCTACGATGGCTGGCTTTCCTTCTCTGGTTGCTTCACTTCTTGTGGAAACGCCTTCAACTCCATGATGCTCTGTTGTACCTAAGAAAAGATCAATTTGCAGTGATTGTCAATCTTATCCAAGGTCTCTATGTTAATCTCCTAGATTTTTCTGCTATCTCATCGATATCCCCATCAGTGAGGACAAGAAGAATTGTGCCCTTACTCTTATCTTCCTTATGCTTCATTCTTGGCAGCATTTTTATCACAAAGGGTGAATCTTCTAATACCTCCACATCACTGAGGTGTTATTCATGTTCCTTCCCTCCCTCTATTTATTTTGTTTCCTCATCAACATTCTTCTTACTTGTACCTGCACCCTGCAAGGTACCTTTTTCTACACCCTTTCCTCTAACCACTCCATCCGGTGGAGTCATCCATTCCTTCGACCAATCCTACACTACCACAAAGAGATCATCTTCCATTACTAGGTATGGCAATGGATACCATGTCTCTATTGGGTCCTTCATCACTTTCACATATGCCCTATGAAATTCTGCCTTAAACTCCGCTATATGACAATATTTTTTTGTATAGGCTCAGTGATAGTTTGGGATATTGATTCACCACCATATGAAAATACATTGCCATGGCTACAAATAACGTCTTGTTCTCTCTTATGCGCATTGGTTACTTCATAAACCATGGTGAAGCATACCTCGCTACTTCACATACATCCACCTCAAAAGTAAAAAATTGAGAATCTTTTAGCTCCTTCCATGCAATAAGTGCAATAAGAATTAATAATCAGGCATAGTGGAAGGTCTTGCCTACTTCCTATGCTTCCCTGTAATCCATTAAAAACTCCTTACATAGATAAGAATCCTAGTTGAACTCGACCCCTACACTGCACTCTTATGTTAATGACACTACTACTGCATGCACTTCATTGGCCCTGGATTTCCTCATGATCTTCCCCACTAAGATATGTGTGGCGAAGTGCACACCCTAATCCTCAATGGAGTTTATCACATATTTGTGGGATTTATTTACTAACCTGATTTTGTTTTTCATCATCTAGGCCATCTCCTTGTCCTTCTTTTCACCCATGAATTCATCCGAGGGGTCCTTTCCTTGACATGGCAAAGCTGTTATTTTTTTGATGAGAATCTCATCAATTAAGATTCACACCCCTAACAAAATGAAATCATCATGCACCAATGCGAGGAGTTTTCACACATATATTTTAGTTCATGGACATCGATCAAAGTGTGGCACATTCAGCATGTTCAAAAGTCCTACTCTCTGCACTCTCACAACCCATTGTTGCAGATCAAATATTGTAACTTCACTCTCTGGGTAGTGGACCTTTTACAGGTACCTATTGGGTTTAAATTGTAGGTATTTTCTTATGTTGCTAAAATCCCAACCTTCCATTCTGAGTTGGGAATCTTCCCCAACACTTATCCTTCAAAGGGCACCTCTTCTGGCAACAACGATGTATAAGCAAAAAATTTCCCTTCTTTTGGCTCCTTAACTGGCTTTGCACCCGGTTTTCTTGGAGGCATGTATGCTAGGAGCATAGAGGGAGTCTCCACATCCTCTATCTCCTTCTTGTGAAACTCAGCTTCCTCCTCACTTTCATGGACCTACAAAGGTCCCTCGTTTTGCATTGGTATCTTTCCTTTTTGCATGGGATTTTTTTCCTTATCCTCCGTGTTCTTCGACCACGCATCCTTCTACGTCTTCTTCTATGGTGACATTCTCAATTCTACTATAGAGACATCATCTGCCCTCTTCTCCTTCATCTTTTGTGGCTACGACTATGGTTGTGCCTGCGGCACCTCGTTTGTCGACCTTAAGCGCATTGGGGACATAGGTACATTTGCTCTTGTGGTCTTTCTTTCTTGTGACTCCATCATACGAGTTAGCCCCTTCTTATTAAATATTCTGACCAACCCTTCCCATCTCCTCACAGACATGCAATATATGTTCTTCACTTAGGTGCAATTTCTGATCTATCTTAGGCAATAAAGTGTCAAATGTGATGCGGGATGCAATTTTTATAGAAATTTTTGGATTCTTAGACTCATGATTTTCTCTAGATTTGGTTCATTAATGCAGGTATGGGCTAGATACATCTAGCTATGCTTCATAAATGATTTTCTCTCATGCCCTTTACTGGTAATTTGTTTTTTAACGGTGCCCTTTTTCATTCCAACGTCATATTTCTGGATAACATCATCTGAATTACGTTTTGTAACAATCACCTCTTCTTCATCGCAGCTCCTACGGACTTTGTCATACTCCTGAGTATCACGTGGAAATCTTCCTTTGATGAAGTCCTTTCCTACAAATTACTTTATAGTTCCATGTCCACTTTCAACTCTAGGTGGCACTAAGACTTCCTTCCCTTCATTCTTCAGTGTGATGGCCTAGGGACATAATCGTCCCTATATATTTTCTGTTTGCTACCATTCACTCGTCCTGGAATCATTTGACCATTTAATGTTGTGAGCTAAAGAAGACCACCATCTACAATGTTCTTGATGATATATGGTCCCAACCAATGTGTTTTAAATTTTCTTGAGAACTTCGTAACTTGATGTCATATAATAATACAAGATCTCCTTCATGAAATATCTTCTTCTTGATGTGCCTATCATGCCAAGCTTTCTCCCTTGCTTTTTGCACCTGCTGATGGAATCCTACTATGAATCTATCTTCTTCTAAGGCTATTATCTTCGACATTCTCTCTTTCATCATCTCAAGGTATGCCATATCTATGACAGCTACAATTCACAGACTTGGCATGATATATTCCATTGGCATAACCACTTCTTGTCCATATACCAACCTGAAATGTATCTACCCAGGCAATTTCTTCCTTGTTTTTTTGTATGCCCACAACACCACTAGAATCTTCAAGTCCCAGTCATATTTGTTTATGTTGCACACCTTGGTCACCACATTCTCCATAATATTATTAAAAGCTTCCACTATCCCATTTACCTGAGGGTGATAGGGATTTTTCTTCTAATGGTAAACTTGGAATTCCTCAGTTAGTGCTTCAATCATCTTATTCAAAAAATGCATCCATTCGTCTCTCATTAAGATCTTCAGAAAACCAAATCTAGACAATATATACCCCAAAATGAACTTCATAGTAGTTGTTGCAGTGCAATCTTTTACCAATTTCACCTCAACCCATATTGTGAAATTATTTGTCATTGTGATGATATATCTTGCACCAGTCTTTTTCCCCAGTGGACTAATCAATCCAACGTAGTCCAGTTCCCATTTATCAAAAGCCTGCAAATTCACCTAGGGTACTAGTGGAATTTCATCTCTTCTGGTTGGCTTTCCTATCCTTTGACATACATCACATGCTTGAAAAAAGTCTTTTGCTTCCTTATCCACTGTAGACCACCATAATCCAACTCTCAAAATCTTCTGCACAGTGGATTTTCCTGCATAATTCCCACATGTGATTCCTCCATGATATTTCATCAGAATGCTCTGTCTTTCATGTTTAGGGACATATCTGCACAATAATTCATCATGTCCTATTTTATACAAGTGTCACGCCATCAATGAGAAATCAGTTGCTTGAACCACGAATTCCTTCTTTTGTTTGTATTGTACTCCGGAGGTGCCATTCCTGTGGACAAAAACTGAGTAATATCCATGAAGTGATCATCTACAACTTTAATTGTAAATAGATATGTATTGGGTAGGTTATCTTCAAGATTTGTAGGTTCTTCTCTAATCTCTTTCCTGGATAGATGATACAGACTAATATTCAATCTTCCTAACTTCACTATAACTTCGAAGTCATATTCTTGGAATAATAACAACCATTGACATATCTTTCCTCCTAATATAGGCTTAGTTACTAAATATTTCAACGCGGAGTGATTTGTGAACATCTTAAAGTGTCCTCCCAACAAGTAATGTCTGAATATTTGTAGTGCATACACCATAGCTAACTCCTCCCTTTCTATCGTGCTATAATTATCTTTTGCCTTAAACAACTTCTTGCTTGCAAATGTTATGGGATGATCAATATCCCCTGCTCCCATCTACACTAGTACTACTCCCAAAGCTATGCAATATGCATCAAGATGCACATGAAATTCTTTCCTTTAGTCCCAAAAACCTAGAATTGGTGTAGTTACCATTTTTTCCATCAACACATCCAAGATCTTCTGGCATTCCTCACCCCACTAGAAGTTCACATCCTTCTTTAACAACTTTTCCGTCTTTATAGTTATCTGCGCATACCCTTTTATAAACTTCCTGTAGTAACTAGTGTGTCATAGTGTAGTACGCAGTTGTCTTACTATTTTTGGTGCTAGCAGGTTCACAATGATTGTGATCTTCATCAGATCTACCATCAATCCTTGTTTACAAACCACATGTCCCAAAAATATTCCAAATGGTGCTAAAAATAATGCACTTCTTTAGGTTCAATGATATCTAATACTACCAACATGTATCCAACATCAACCAAAAGCTCGCCACATGCTTCTATAATAGCCCAAATATTGTCTAATCATCAAGGTAAACTTCAAGAAATGTGTGTATGTATGCTTTGAAAGTTGCAATAAAAACTCTAGAAAAAATGGTAGGTGAATTCTTCAACCCAAAAGGAATTAATGTGTACCCATAGGACCCCCATCTTATGGCAAATGTTATCTTATGCTACCTTCCAATGAAATTCTGATCTGGTGATACCCTGAGAAGCCATTTGTAAAAGAGTAAACCTCTTATCCTCCTACATTATCCAACACTTCATCTATAAATGGGGTGGGAAAAGGTTCATGCAGGCATGCATCATTTAACTTCCTCAAGTCCAAACAGATCCTAATTTCCACTTTCACCTTCTTTCCCTGAACTACCATGGAACTTACCCATTCAAACTCTTCGACAGGTTCAATTATCCCTGCAACTAACATTTTGTCTAGTTATTCTTTTACCTTTTCCTTATATTTTGGGTTCAGTCTATAAGGCCTCTTCTTAACAAGCTCCACATCACGCTTAAGAGGAATTCTCATAACTCCCAAATCTCCCAGTATTCTTTTCATATATGAAAATTTAGAGGGAAACAACTCCTGGTATTCATGTAACAAATTTGTTATCTTGTTGATAGTGTCTTGATCCTAGTAATCTTGTATGGTCACATACTTCAGTTCAAATTTTGTCCCTATATTTACTTTCTAGTTTTCAATGGCTGCATTATGTTTAGCATCTCTATCTTAGGTCCATTCACATCGTGATGTCCTTATGACTCTTTGATATCAATGTTGTGAGGATATTTGTCCTCTTCTATATTAAGGTTATAGAATTCCATCACATTTCGGATTTACGTAGCCCAATAAGGTTTCCAGATAACTGGAACTTCATTTTCAAAAATATTCTTCTTAACTATATTAAGTGTTACATCTATATGTGGACAGTCATCTTAAAATCTAAATGTCATCACAAATCCATCCACCATTTCCACCCAGTTGGCAATGCCATGTCGAAGTTCAGTTTCCTAATGCCAATTCCGAGGGATCGTTTCCAGGGATGGATGAAACCATGCACCCATTCTTCTCGCATAATTTCTCTCCAAGATTCCATATAGAGATGTATATGGTCTCTAGGATCATTCTAGCCATCATACTTGTCTGTGAGTTCTATTTATACTTGTCCAAATCTTACCCACATCAACCTTTTACATTTCTACCAATCTCCTATATTCTTCTTATGCGTACCCCACCATCTAGCAGGCGTAGCCCTCAATGCTTGATCCATTGGTAACATTTGCTGAAATTCTAGTACCCACCTTTCATAATATTTAAAGAAATTATTTACACCACCCAAAGCATCATATAAAGGTAAATCACATACCTCGGCTGTCATGTAGTGCACTACTTTGGTGATCCTTGCACATCGTCTTATAGACACTTCATGCACTCTATTCTGCCAATTCTCTAATTCTTCTTCTAAATCTGAGGTATAAGAACTATCTTGATCCCAAGTCATATTTTCATCTATAGTGGGAATAATTCATTATTCTTTATATGTTGTGATCTGGTAGATATTATTAACGTCATCTATGCTATTTTCCTCTTTGGTAAGCTCTGTATACCTCATCCCTTTTGATGGATCCAATTGACCAATAACCCTCAGATGATTGCTTTCAAATATCATTTGCCTTATCTTCATATTAATTATAGCCACGTTGTCAAATTAACAATATAATCCAAGAAACGCAGGGTAAGGATTATTATCATTTACTATCTCAATCGCTCCAAAGTTAGTGGTAGTGCGCACTCCGTCAATGTCTACTCTGACATTAGACAACCTTCATAAGGGTAATATTTTCTGTTGATTTTCCATCTTCAACTGAATAGTATACCATTGCAGCTTCAGCTTACCCATCGATTCCCAAGTCTTCCTTGGAAAGACATTGGCATCAGATCCCATGTCTAAGATAACCTAATCCATTTCATACTCTCCAATGTGCATTGTAAGCCTCATTTATTTCCCTGTTCTCTTCTTATGTCTATGTAGATTATTCACTACACGCATCTCACTTTGTGGTATCTCCCTAGAAGTACAGGAGTCTATCAGTTCCTGTAATCCATCCACAACCTTCTGATTCCTCAACAGCTTCATTCAGGTGTGTAGAAAAGACTTCAAAACATTTGGATCCACCTCTTGTGTCGCAACCAGTACTATTTTGTGGTTATCTTTCCAAGTCGACTGTGTGGTAGAGGTCGAGACCCCATCATCCATAAAGCTTCACCTCGACTCCATGAATGGTTACTTTTCCTTCAAGGTTTCAAATACAAGAGCCTTTTTAGTGGTTTTCCTTATCGGTGTGGCTTCAACTTCCTTTTTCCCTTTGACCTTATCATTCCCAATCACAGTTCCGCTTCTCGTTACAATGCCGATGCGTGGTTGATCTTATCTTGGCTCAGCGATCCTCATTTGGACATTTGTTGCAAGTTGCTGGTTTCTTTTCTCCTACATCTTTGCATTGAGGATGGGAAATTATTTTATGACATGATAAAAAGCCTTACAATGATTGTAGGTTGTTGTCAGGTTCTGACAATCTCTCATGAAGTGTCCTGCATGTCCATAGTTATAGCAGATAACTTGGACTTGTCCTCGACTAGTTCCTCCTCCTCCTCCTCCTCGTACTTGAAATCCTTCTCATACAATGTGTTGGCCTTGCTCTTCATGTGCATGTCCTTCGACTTTTATTCTATAACTCTCAGTAGTGTGCTCCATCATTAATTCATAACTTCAACATTTTTTATGGTCATGGCCTAATGATATACAGAAGTTAGAAAACAATTGTTTTAGGGTCTGTATATATTTCTGTAATAGATAATAGTCTTCAAAGTGATGTTGACCTCATGTCCTACAAATTTCACACCACAGACCCATATTCACTAGATTAGTTGCTCCACTTGCAATATAATCTATGAATACTAGGCATTGATCCTTATATTTACGTTCCACTTTGCACTTCGTACACCATAGTTATGATATTTCTGGACTTAATTCTTTTCCTTTCTTTAGATCCTACAATTCTAGGGTCAATGTAGCTATTTGATTCTGTATATGTTGTACTCCTTTGTGAGCATCTCCGAATGACAAGGCTTCCAACTTCATCACAATCTCCACTGCTTTTGCTTGCGTCCCAATCTTCTGTTGTGTCAATGGTAACCTAATATGTGGCAATAGCGTGGCTATGAAACATTTCTTTTGTTTTTGTGGGGGTATCTCAAAGTTCACTTGACCCATCAAAACCTTGAATCATTGATCCAATTCCCACAAAGATTCATCCAATGCTTGCTTGATCTCTTTCAGCTCTGTGATACACTATGATTTTGATTTTGGCTTCTTGAACTTTGCTACCAAGGCCTTAATTTTATCAAATGTAGCATTCGTCTTACTCACGAAGTATTTCATATACCATGTAAGCACCCTCTCCCTTAGCGACATGACGAGATGTTCCTTCTTTACATCATCATTATTAATCTCTCTTGCTATCCACATTGCATCAAATACAAATCAAAATTGGTAAGGGTACTCTGTTCCTAGTCCTCTTAAGATAGGTAGCTTAATGTCATCAGCCATTCTTCTTCTCGAGGGGCTAGGTGGAGAGAGAGGTGGAGGAGGAGGTGTAGGGGAAGTATAGGGAGGGGGATGGGGTGAGGAGGGTGGATGGATAGGGAATCCCAAAGATGCACTAATTCTTTTAAGCCCCTAAATTCAACATGCCTTCAGGATTGGTGGGGTAATATCACAGGGTCGTAGGGTTACTTCTATCTTCTTCGTTCACAGATCCCAACATAGGGCTATAGTTAGCCTCAACAAAATTCTTTGGATATATTCTATATTGTTTTCCACTTCAAATAGCTCCTAGTTTCAACATATTTCTTCTTTTCCCTAACATTAATTTGATTGCATCCGTAAAACCCCTTTTTCACACAATAGCATTTTAATCCACAACTTCAGAGAATTTAAAAACTTACCTCATGGTCCTTTGAAGAATATTTTCTCAGATTCGCTATAGGACATGATTTGGTTGATCTCGAACTCAGTGATAAATCCTCCGAAAGTGTTATCGATCTAGAAATCAACAACACTTGAGATATTTTTATCGATTCTTTTAAGTCGCTATGTCAAATCAGGGTTCCACTTCTTAAGTTCATCGCCTTTGAAATAGTTCTTATGCCTAGCTAACTTAGATATCCACTCAAGAAATCCAATGTGGAACAAACCAAAGAAAATGTCATATTGATCTTCAAAGATATATCTCTACAACCAAGCTTCAATGGATAAATTCGGGTTTCTATTCTCTTTTACTACAAATTCTCTTTCTTTTTGTTCTACCCACTCCTGGAGTGCTTTCTTCTACGAACACCAAATAATATCCCTTAAGCAAATACATCCTTGGAAACAGAACCATTTGTTTGTTTGAGGGGGCTTGACCCAGGTTCAGAGTGTGTTTCCCACCAACAAAATCATCAACTACTAGCCCTTTCAACAACAACCTGAAAGAAGGTCACAGTCTTTATTATACAGGAAAATGACCTCCTCATCAGCTCAAAGGAGAAAGATTGTTTGGTTGAAGACAAGACCGAGTTCACAGACCTATTATCCAAGATAATTCTCCCCATGAACTAGTGGGAAGAGTTATAATGCTCTGCATGCATGAGCCATTGGTGTTATTCCCTAGGGTAACTCACTGTGTTTCCTTAGGGACAACATTAGTCAAATTTTGTGAGATTTTGGAAGTAAAATGAGTAGGTTGACTAAATTATATCAGACTTTTTACTCAAATGTCAGCCCAAAAAGAAAGGAAACATCCTAGCTTTTACCAAAGGACACTCATGAGAGAGTTGGCAAGGATAAGCCTTGAATCATCTATATATTGGAGGCTTGGGGCACTATGAAAGAGGTTGAAATATTGAAAGATTTCCAACTAATTGTCGAAGTTTTGTATGAGATATAGTGGTTTACCAAGATGTTAAGAAGATAGAGAGGGAGAGAGAAAGGAGCTAGAGGATTGAGGGAAGCTTGATTCACTAGATGGTTCTAATAATCCTTTCCTATTAATAATATAGACCTACAGTAGTGTTGTCTACTATATGGTGTTTATATTGTGTTTTATTGCATGTTAATGCAATGCCATAGTTTATGAGTAGATTAGATGCATGTTATTAGATATACTTATATATTAATGTCTTGATTATGATATTTTATATGTTGTAGTATTACTTCCTATCTTGTTTATATGTAGGTGTTGATCTAGGAGCTAACATAGAGGTCTTCTTCTCTACTACATTGGGTTCTCCATTAAAACTGCATCAAGATCTGAGGTAATCTCCTCCCTCCTGCTTTGAATATCATACATTAATATGGGTATGTATGTGCTTCTTTGTGCCAATTTTAGTTAATTTGATCTGTCTGCCAAGGATTCTGGGAAGATCCTCGAGTCTATTCCAGCCACAACCACTCATGCATTAATCCCTATAGCATAATTGGAAACTCCAATGGGGACTATACTTAGTTCCTAGTTTTCTCCTACCAAGTTCTCAAATCTCTCTTTCTTTCCAGGCCCTCCTATTCTTCTTCGTTCCCTTTATAACCATTCATGACTCTACAAAACCCTCTTCACTGTGCTCAACCTTTGATTTAACCCTAAAATACTCCTTTTATAGCTTCTTCCCCCTAACATACCCCAGCAGTGAAACTAAAGAATTATAATGCTTTTCTGCCTTGCCGACAGAGCATTAGTCCTTTCACTAACTCTCTATGGCCTCTCAAGTGGATTAGCCAGCCATATCTTGATCAACAACCTATTATGTTAACTCCTAAGTTGGGGAAGCTGCCTATAGTCTATTTAAGGACATATAGTTGTGCACTTTTGTTTGGTTGTCTGTTTCCTAAGAATTTTTTCCTTTTTAGGAAAATAGCTTAAGTGCTTATGTTTTTCATAAAAAGAAAATAAAAATTTGTTTAAAGTTTTTCTGTTCAATTGGTTAGATTATGCATTTGTATATTGGGTTAGTTGTTAGAGAGTGTTTCATGTCTGCAAGTTGTGCTTGTGTTTACTACACTAGATTCATGGTGTTGATTGATGTGTAAATGATTCTCTCCTTGTAGAAATAACTCATTCATCGAACTGAAATTGAAATCTTTTTCTACATGGTTTGTGTCAGAGTCTCACAAAATTCCATACATCAACACCCTTTCTGAAGACATTAATAAACTACATTTAAAATATATTTCATAATAAAATAAATCAACAAATCTTTGAGTATACACACATATTAGTTTGGGTTAGGATCTTGGGCTAAGCAGTTGCGAGTTAACTACCCAAGATCGTAAAACTAAGACTAGTGGTGTTAAAGAGGGAAAATCCTGCTGCATTCATACTATCTGGGACCGCTCTAGTCAAAGAAGAGTTATATGCGAGACAACACTGGAATGTGAGAGAAGGTATACCACCTTTGATTGCATCTCCATTGGGTATTATGTGTATCTGGTATCCCTTTAGGGGTATTGGAGCTTAGTCGGGGACTCAGGTATCTTTCCCACACAATGTATTGTTTGCGACCATGTCCCTCCTGGTAGTCTCTATGATTTGAGGTAACCATAGTAGCCATACTTTTTAGGGACGAAAACAAGGCTACTAGGGCGAGCTTCCCTGGTACCTAAACATATGAACATACTCTGTCTTTGGCTTTTGGGAGGGTGCTCGTCTCCCTGAGAGTACATGGCCCCTAAATCTAAGGTTCGGGGAAAGTTGAAGATTAATCGTAACTATATATTTGGCCAACTCTCTCTTTTATCCATTCTGATACTAGGTTTCAACTCTAACAAATAGTGGTTATCAGGTAGAGTCATATACTCTGCTTGTTGATTGAATTTTAGAGAAATTTTTATTTTTTAAGTTTTGGTTTGTTATCACTGAGACTATAATCAATATCACTATACTTTTTTTTGATAAAATATATCGGTCACCATCGCTACATAAAACCCTTGTTTTCAATCTCGGCAACAACAACGTCTTGACTATGAGGATCCGTCGAGCCTCAATGATCCAGATTACCCCTCTTCGGGTAATGAGTCTCTAGTATCTAACACTGAATCAAATAGTACATCCCAAGAGACAATACTTCTGGAGGACTTTTTCATTGAATTATTTGTACCTCCTTATAATCCTCCCATCACTCATCCTTTGGGACCACTATTGATTCAAGTTGCACCTGTACCTACAATGTCTTCAACTGTACCTACATCCACCATTCCCTCAGTGACTAATGGGTCATGGGATTTTATGGACAACTTTGGTCCACCCTCACTTCCCCAATCGATAGTCAGTAATAAAAAACTAATCGGTAAACCCGCTATCCAAACTATGCTAAGTCTGAGCAACTCAGTTACACATAACATGAGCATAAACCCTTACATACCAGTTTCTTCCCCTTTTGTGTCTACTCTTGGACCTTCAGCTAGCACTCTAGATAGAGTTGTTCACACAAGTCCCTTCAGTAATCCCTTTGGTTGGAATCCTTTGTTTAGCTAAAATCCCTAGGCTCAAATGCTAGGGGGCAATGTTCCCAACATGCACATACTAGTAGTGGGCATTACCATTCCCCTTCGTTTATAGGACAAGTTGTAGAGTCATTAATTGACATCAATCCTCCAAATGCACACTATCCCAGTGTCAGTCAAGTGCCTATAGCTAACTACATGGCTCGCGATATCCCTCAACTCTGTCTCACTCGATCCATTTAGGCACCCAATTCTCAACCTCAATTGAGTCAAGGGGGGAATTTTTATCCTAGGAGCAATCAAGCTTATATCCCCCAGCCTAACATCCCATATGGATAGCCACATTGTATTATTGTTCCTCAAGGAAACTATTATTCAGCAAACCCTATGTAGTATGTTGGGAACAATATTATGGGCTGACCACAAGGTCCCTCAAGTCATTCGTCATCACCGTGGTCTAAGAGGCACTAAATAATTTTCCTTTTTTGGAAACACTTGACATTCCCAATCTATATAGACCTACCAATGAACCCATCTACCATAACTTACATTGGCCCCCAATCCCACACAAAATACTTGCCGACATCCCAAAGTTTGAAGGAAAACAAGGGGATGATCCAGGTACACATGTCACCACCTATCATCTATGTTGTGTATCAAACTCCATGGTGGATGATGGTATCTGGATCCATCTCTTCCCCTGCAACCTTACTGGTAATGTCGCCAAGTGGTACATTGAGTTACCACGTGTGTCAATTAATACCTTTAGTGCCTTGGCGATGGAATTTTTAAAGCACTTTCAACTACCCATCCACTACGAAACTGGGACAAAACTCCTAACTACCTTACACCAAGATGCCTCCACCTACATCTCTAATCACATTCATGAATGGAGACATTGGTGGGGAATAGTCAAAGCCCCCATTCCAGATTAGGTGGTGCAGTCGCTGAAGACCAATACATTCATCATGCCCAACACTTAGATCTGATTTATTCACAGTCTAGCACATTATAGGATGTAATCCCTAATGCCCCCAGAAATTCCAATACTCCTACTACTCAACAACCCAACGCGCATGATGATGGTATTATCAGCACTACCTCTAGGTCTGCTATAAAATAACTTAGTGGTCACATTTCCTAGTTGTATGTTGATCTCACTACCTAATTGGCTACTCTTCCTACTGCTACAATAAACTCTATGCAAGTATACACAAAAACCTAGTGGCAAGAATAAGAAGAATAAGAAAAATATCTCTCCTTTTGAGGAGCATCCAGACAAGCAATCTAATTGAAAACAGAAAGTTGTCACACCACTTGACAATGGAATGGAGAAAGCTATCAAGTTCCCTAGTAAAATCTATGTGGAAGACCATATGACACATCTATGTCTGCATCCCCAATAATGCATATATCTTCTTGCTCAAAAGGAAACTAGCTACACCACCGCAATCCTACATGACCCTTCCCCTACTCAACAGTAACAACATCTTATTGCAAACCTACCTCAATCCCTGCAAGGGGGAAAATGTGGTTCAAATCGTCCTTCCTCTCAGGAAGGATCATAGACCGTTTACACCTTTGAAATGATTGATCTTCAAACGCGAGCCAAAACTTATGGAGCTCCAATTGCTAACGCTCAGGATGCTACCTCGAATTCAAACCCACTACCACCCAATGATCTTCATATAGAACGGCCTGTTGTTGATCTTCTAATTCACCCACCAAAAGGGGCACTTTTTCGCACAAGACATAATACATTTGTACGTGTTGCCTAGAACTACAACATTGTAGAAGACTTAGCACAAGCACCATCAACTATGTCTGCACTCAAAGTATTGCAAAATTGTATAGCATAAAAGAAAGCTTTGCTTTTGGCTATTGCCACGGTTCACCCTCAAGACTCGATGCTATCAATATTTGATATTGAGAAATATAAACCCGACCTTTCTCACCAACTTGCTTTTCAAGTGCAATTTATTTTGAAAGGTCAAGGTGTACATACAACTGTCATTGATGAAGGTGCTTTGACCTACATTCTATCTACTTCCTGTTGGCTCACCTTGGGTTCTCCAACCCTCTCTCTATCATCAAATTCCTTTAATAATTTGATGGCCCTACATTCATCCTAAAAGGTTACCTTGCTGACTAACCCATCACTTTGAGTGGGAAAATGGTAACGGTGGACATTGAATTCATAGATCAAAAACTCAACTATAATATGCTTTTGGGCCTCAAATCGACTTATTCCATGGCTACCATCGTGTCTATGGTATTTCGTAACATCCTATTTCCATTGGATTGAAGAATCTTCACGTGGACTAGTTGTCTTTCTGCAACCCAAATTACTCCTCGTTACCTAGCCGCACTGTACCTTTAGTGGGTGGCATACCTCACTCATATGTTAGTATTGGTACTGGCCTTTTGATGGGTTCTTCCCTAATGGGTTTTTTTCCTCTTCCACTGCCAGAGATTCCACAGATGGTTTCTATAGTCTCCACATTTCCTCATGACCAACCCGACCACTGGATCCTCCTCGCCCCTTCTGACATTTACACTTATGGAGAACAAATGCCACTTTCACTAATCAAATTGGCTTATCAAGCCATTCAATATTCATTTGTCTCTCCATTCACTTTGGTCATGACCAATGGTACCATCTTTTCTCCCATAACGAATCCCTCTCATGATCCCTTCAATCAGGTCCTACCGACGAATAAAGCTATTTGAGAGATCTTGTCTTTAGAGGAGAGATCTTGGGAAAACTCTCCCATCACGACTCCTTCTAATGATCTACTCAATGAATTCCCACCTATGGACAAAGTCATTTAAGAGATCATGTCTTTAGAGGAGCAAACTTGGGAAACCTCTCACCATCACACTTTGATATCTAATTTGGACACAACATCTATAAAAATCCTACCTTTTGAACCACTTGATATTTTTCCCTCAATTTATACGACTTTTCAAAACAATGGATTCAGAGGGGAACTTGGGAAATATTTGAAACACTATGCCCATCACTATCTCAGTCAAAACAAGTATTGTGTAAAGCATTCAAATTGGAGCTAACTGCAATCTTGAGGAAATTGGGAGCTTCACTTACCCTTTTAAGGACTTTCGTGATGTTTTTGTTTGGTCTTATGACGAAATTCATGGCATAGACTCTTCTATTGTCAAGCATGAGATCAAGAAGTATCAAGCAATATTTTTATGAAATATTTCTTGCTCGTTAATCCCAAAAAACCTCAAGTCTCCTTCTTCGGGCTCATTAAAATACCATGAAGAAGACCAAGCATTATTTTTATGGTATTTTTCTTTCTTGTTAATCTGAAAAACCTCGAGTCTCCTTATTTGGGTTTGTTAAACTACTACAGAGAAGATATGCGTGTGTTCTTTTTGGGAAGTTTTCTTTATCTTTAACTAAAAAATCCCTGACTTACTTCTTCAGGCTCGTTAAAATCTTAGGAAGAAGATCTAAGAAACTCTTTTTCTCTCTTTTTCTAGCTCATTGAACTGAAAGATATAGTATGAGCATTCTTTTTAGGGACTTTTTCTCGCTCGTAAACTTGAAAAAACATCGATTTATTGTCATTAGGCTCATAAAACTCCTACGACTATGATATGAGCACTTTCTCTTTTGGAGCCTTCTCTCGCTCTTAAATTAAAAAATCCTCGAGTTTTTCCCTTCTTCGAGCTTGTTAAATCTACGAAGAACAAATGGGCAATTATTTTAACTCTTTTTTCTCACTCATTAAACTGAAAAATATATATTGACTTTTATTCATTTGACTCATTAAAATTTGATGAATATCTATTGAATTTGTCCTCGCGTGACTCATTAAAATTTCACAAGGAATATCGAGTTTACTCCATCCCCTCATACTCATAACAAAATGAGGCAAACATATATTGAGCATAGGTTTATCACTTTATCCTAACTCAATAGACTAACTTATAGAAAAGGAATTATGTCGCATATACTATTAAACCTTTGTCATACCCAGTTATCAACTATGACAAAGGGACACCTCGTGGAGTTTCTCTTTATGATCTTTTCAAACTCTCTAAATATGAAAAGACCACCGATTTTACCCATCTAGAATAATTAAACTTACTCAAATGGGGAAAAATTGCACCAAAAAATGGCTCTATGTGTATATTCAAAAATAATTTTTGGCAGCATTTGTTCCCTTGAACATGGAACTCCCTTAGCAAAACCTCCTTTTTGTCAGCCTCTCTGATGAACCTTACAATCCTATGAGTTTAGCCTATATACTTTGATGTTCATACATCCCTGTATCCTAACACTCTTTGGTTTTGATGAGTCGAAAGCTACTTGGTAAACATTTGTGTCATGCCTTCTATTGCTCAAGGGATTCCTTTATCCTTTGCTTCATGTATCAACCATTGCTCATATACTTCCATCATGCCCTACGTTTGTTTGACCCATTACTCAAAATTTATCTTCAAAAATAATCATTCTTGTCTTGTTTCATGTCAATTGATGTAGGACATATTATTTCCTACCTTTTGACAGATCTCTTCCTATCAACTTCAACACTAGATATAGGAAGTAGATCCACAAACATATCGGTACCCTAGAAATTGTAGTCATTAGTGGTAGGTTGCCTTGTGTTTGATTTGGGGTTTTCATTATTGGCTCCCAGTTGAATGATTATGTGAGTTTTCAATGACAACATCATCATCCACGCTCGCTAGATTTTACTACACATCTTGGATACCATCATCATTATTAGTGGCCATCCTTGCGTATGTTAATAATTTTCATTATTGACTTGTAATCAGATGATTTTGCACATGTTTGACCTCAATGCCTTTATTCACATGCATCGAAATATGCTATTGAGATAAAGCAGCGATCAATACCTTGGGTATAGGCATACATCACTCAGCCTTGTTTCCTCTCCCAAGCTGAATATATTGTTTTTCGGAGACAAATCATTAGGATGATCATATTATGCCATAGTTCCACATTGTGCTCATTGGTGGACATAATCATCATACCTCTATTTGAGAAATCACTTTGACATAGCTATTGAGAGTGGGAATTCTTGACTCAGGACATGATTTTAGATTTTTAAAATATGTGGTTGTATGAAGTTTCCCATAATCCCAAAGCTCTGACACTCTCCCTTTTTTCCAACATGACAATTCTAAAGTATTTCAGCCATCGTCTTCATCTCTGACCTCACACTTTAGGGGGCATCTCTTATATAGGAAAATTACCTCCTCACTAGCTCAGAGGAGAAAGACAGCTTGGTTGAAGACAAGATCAAGTTCACAAGCATTTTTTCCAAGGTAACGCTCCCCAGGAACTAGCAGGAAGAGTTATAACACTCCCCATGCATGAGCCAGGGGCATTAGTCCCTAGGGTAACTCATTTTGTTTCCTTAGGGATAGCGTTATTCAACATTTGTGAGATTTTGAAGGTCAAATGAGTGGGTTTACTAAATAATATGCCACTTTTCACTCAAATGTCAGCCTAAAAAGCAAGGAAACATCCTAGCTTTTCCCAAAGGTAACTCATGAGAGATTTTGCAAGGATAATCCTTTCATCATCTATATATTAGAGGCTCGGGGCATTGTGAAAGAGGTTGAAAGGATGAAGGATTTCCAACTAATTGTCAAAGCCTTGTATGAGATATAGTTGTTTACCAAGAGGTTAAGAAGAGAGAGAGAGAAAGGAGTTGGAGGATTAAGGGGAGCTTGCTTCACTAGATGGTTGTAATCATCCTTTCCTATTATTAATATAGACCCGTAGTTGTGTCGTCTACTCTATGGTGTTTATATTGTGTTATGTTTCATGTTAATGCAATGCCATAGTTTATGAGTAGCATAGATGCATGTTATTAGATATATTTATCTATTAATGTCTTGATTATTAGCGTCTATATGTTGTAGTATTACTTCTTGTCTTGTTTGTATGTAGGTGTTAATCTACGAGCTAGAAAAGAGGTCTTTCACTCTGCTACATTGGGTTCTCCAACAAAACTACATCAAGATCTGAGGTAATCTCTTCCCTCCTCCTTTGAATATCATACATTAATATGGATATGTATATGCCTCTTTGTGCCAGTTGTAGTTAATCTAATATGTCTACCAAGGATCTCAGGAATATCCTTGAGGGTATTCCAACCATAACCACTCATGCATTAATCCCTATAGCATACAAAGAGTTTGGTCTCAATCTAATTTCACTTAGGAAATACCACTCTTGCAAAACCAAGTATCCTCCCATTGTCGAAGAAAATAGAGATGGCAGAGTAAGGAATCACATCAAGTTGTTTCTTAAGGATGCAGTTGCATAATAGAGGAATGAGATAATAGACAATTTCCCTAGATCTCTTGACGTATGCCAATAGAAACCAAGGAACCTTTAACGAGTATAAATTTTGGAGGTGTGATATCCTTAAAATTATAGTTAAATTTGATATCCCCGTATTCAAAGGCCAAGTAGATGCAGATGATTTGGAGAAATATTTAAATCTATCATAGGGCTATTACTCTATCTAAAGGAATTTCGACAATGAGAAGATCACTTTCGGAATACTAAATTCATTCTCCATGTCAATTATTGATGGGAAGGTTGCCAGGAGAGACAAATTGATGATGAATCTACAATGTTAGATGTAGGAGCCACATGGGTTTTTTTTATTTATGCCCTTATGGAGAAATTATACCCTGTAGGGAACTATGATGACTAGTACATGAAATGGAAAACTATGCAAGAAGAGAGAGTTCAATCAATTTGAGATGACACTAAGAATTTTCATGCCTTATACTCAAATTTGGATATCAAAGACATTAAGAAACACTTATTTTAAAGTACCATATTGGGATACATAGGTACATCCAAAAGGATATGGATTTCTTGGAAATATCCTCACTAGGAAACACTCATCAATATGTTGTTAAATTGGAGTAGAAATTGAAGCAACAAAATAGGCAAGTGTTTGGGTCTGAAAATCTGCTACAATAAAATCCTAGAAAAGGTGGCCCTAACTCAAAGAACAAGGAAAAAAGAAAGGAGAGTGAACCTCATGAAAACTTGTCCATAGGTGAGTAAGAGTAATGGGCAGTTAGAAAAGGACACTGAAAAGTGATGTGAGTTCGACAAAATCCCTTAGCACAAAACTGATGAATGTCACTCAAAACAATCATTGTTGGCAGAGCTTAAAGACATTAAAATGGACTCTGGCTTTGATTTTGATTTAGAGTATAATAAAGCAAAGTCGATAATTAATGCAAAAACTAGTGCTAACACCATAACCACAAATATCCAACCAAATTATCCATAGGAGCTAAAAGAGGGCGAGTGTCTCTTTCATTCAAATATATGGGTGAAGGGGACCCCACTCCATTTCATTGTTGATAACGAGAGAAAAAGTAACTTGATATCAACTAAGGTGACCATCAAGAGATTGAAGTTGTTGATTGTGCCATACCCCCAACCATACATCATTGGTTTGTTGAGCCATGGATAAGACATTTTTGTCAGCTCATAGTGTCACCTACATTATGGTATTAAGCCCTTCAAAGATGAGGTACTATGTGATTTTTCTCCACTTGAATTGTTTGATGTTATTTTAAGGAAACATTATATGTGGAAATTCCATGTTGTTTATGAGTTTTGTCCCTATAATTTCATTGTTACTCCCATAGGTAATATCTAAAAGATACCATAGCTATTACCAACTACTATATTAAACTGATCTTTGCAAAATAGATCCAAAAATTAATCTCTTAGATTGCAAAGTTTGTTTTCTTCATGGTTCATTCAAAAGGTGAAAGGAAGGTCATTCTAACCACCACAATCTCTATGTTAGGCATCTCTACATAACAAAAGAAATTAGATAATATTATAAAGACATACAAAGATATCTTCACTTCACCTATGGGGGTGCCTCTACAGTATTAGATCAGACACTCAATTGACTTGATACCTGCTTCTTGTTTACCTAATGGCCAAATATATAGATTCTCACTCTTTGATAATGAGGAAATAAAATATTAGATTCATGAGCTCACCCAAAAAGGCCATATTTAACTAAGCTCCTCAACTTGCAAGAAGCTAAATGTGTTGGTGTAGAAGAAATATATGACATGTAGACTTTGTACTTCTTGTAGATCCCTGAAAAAAATCACTATCAAGAATTAATGCCCAATCCCTAGGATTGGTGAATTTCTGAACAACTTAAGGGTTCCAAGTTCTTCAGTAATATTGATTTGAATTTAGGCTACAACCAGGTTCCAACTGAGCAAACTAATGCATGGGAGACAACATTCAAATATAAAGAAGGCCTTTTTGAGTGGCTGGTCATGCACTTTAGATTAATTGATGCTTCATTTATGTTCATGAGGATGATGGATAATATCTTGTGAATATTCACAAACTCTTTTGTGGTTGTATATTTGTATGACATCATTATCTTCAAAATAGCTTAGGTGGAACATTTGTAGCACATTCAACCTATATTGAGCAATTTTCATCACATTCAACATATATTGAGCACCTTGGAGAAACACAAGTTGTATTACGATTTAGAGAAATGGTCATTTGACATGTAGAAGATTCAATATTTGGGATACATTGTGGATGAACACGGGGTTCGTGTGGGGCCATCCAATATCCATGTCATTTGGCATTGGCCATCCCTAATGATTCTCACAAAGCTTTTTGGCTTCTTTGGCCTTACTAATTTCCATTGAAGGTTTGTGTTGGGGTTATCTCATATTGCTTGGGTCTTAAGTCAAATAACCAAGGTTGTAAAAGGAGAAAATTTTCTTGGTCTAAGTCACAGTAGAAAGGATTCAAGGATCTAAAACATTGCCTTTTCTTTATGCTGGTCCTTTCCATGCCAAACTTGCAAAAACGATTTGAGATTGAGAAAAATGGCTCCGACTATGTTATTGTTGTAGTCCTCACTCAGTAAGGATATACAATGGCTTATCATAGTGAAACAATTTCACATAATATTCAAAGATACCCCACCTATTATAAGAAGATGTACTCCATAGTGCAAAACTTATGACAATAGAAGCATATATTTTGGGGAAGGAGACAATCATTCACACTAATCACAAAATTCTATAATTTATGTAGATCTAAGGAAAATTACAGAATGGATTTCACTAAAATTGGTCCACATACATACAAAATTCCACTTAAAAATCAAATGTTAGAAGGATATCACAAATATTATTGTTTACTACCTCAGTCAGCCTAGATGTGGTACTAACCACAGTTGTTAACTCTTGTGGGCATGAGGTATTTGGGTGCACAAAATTATACAATTATGACTCTAACTTTGTTGCCACATACCAAATGTTGATCACAGGAAAACAAGGTCCATACTTCCACCTCTAAGATTCACAATTGTGTTACCTAGGCTACCATTTTTTTCCTTCAAGAGAGCATGCCAAGATTATTTTGGATGCACATATATTCTGGTGGTAGGCCACTTTGGTGTATTGAAGATAGTAGTAGTACTTTAGAAGTATTTCTACAACCCATAGCTTTGACAGGATGTCCAATAGTATATTAAATTATGCACTACCTCTTCCATTTATAAACCATCATAAATAAGGGTTGTACAGTCCTCTACCTATCCCAGACAATCCCTAGGAGTTGGTCTCCATGGACTACATGTTAGGTTTTCCATACACCTAGAATGGTAATGATCATGTTCTTTTTGTTATCCACTAGTTCTCTAAGATAACCATTTTATTACCATGAAAGAAGAGTATCACAACTAAATCCGTTTCTAAACTCTTCTTTGAGCATGTTTTGGCTCATTTTGGGTTACCTCAAACCATCACTTTGGATAGGGATAACAATTTCCTTGGCACCTTTTCATCCAACCTATGGTCTCCCATGGATACCAAGTTGACCAAATTGGCTATCTTTCATCCCAAACCAAATGAAAAACTAGAAGTGTTTAGTAAGATGATTGTGCATATATTGAACATGTGCAACTCCAAGAATCCACGTAAATGGGACAGAATCCTTCCATATGTCTAGCAAATCTAAAATAAATGCCTTCACAACTCAATTGGCCATAATCTTGTTCAGGTGTGTCTGGGGTTCCAACCGTTGGCCCTAACTGATGTAGCTATGAACATTGAATCTTCATTAGAAGAGTCCTCCAATGCTTAAATTGAGGTATATAGGTTAGAGAAATTGTTGAACTAATCCAACACCACCAACAATAAGTGCATGATATCCTACAAAAATGTCATTTCCAAGCACAAGTGGTGATGTGACCATCATTGGTTTCCACATAAGTTTTAGGTTGATGAAAAGATGTGGTTACATTTATAGAAGGAGACCTCCCAAGCCCTTATACAAAGCTTAAACCACTTTAATATGGGTCTGTTGTAGTGGCTACAACCACCCTCCAAAATTTTTCCTTAGCTTCATTTTGGAGCCTCCCTACCAACCATCCTTAGCAACATGTCTTGCACTGTCAAGTACATAGGCTTCATTGGTTTTTCAGTGGCTTGCCAGCTTGTGCATGTCAGTTTTCTTCACTCCCCTCATAGGCTTCCATTCTGGACTTAAGCTAGTTGTTGGTGTTGGCTTGGTGGGGCCTGACCCAAGTTCAATGTTATTTGGCTAAACAAATGCCTACACTACTAGCCCTTTCGGCATCGGTCCGTGGAGCATGGACCAAAGTCTCACCTGATGCAGTATGGGGGGATGTTGGAACCAAGTTTCTACACCCTGAGATGGTTGTGATTTCGGTTTATTCCTTCTATTCCTGCTTTCACATAGGTCATTAAGTTCTAGGGCTCTGTTAGCCTAGCCCCTTATTACTTCCTTTGATACCTCCGTGAAAGGGTATGACTGACCTTTGCGCAACCCTAACCTTCGTTTTAGATACTTTCGTGCTACTAAGGCAACATATTGCACAGATTGTCAAGTTATCTTAAGAATCTTACTTATCTTATTAGATAATCATAGTTAGCACTACGTAAATTGATATCCTTATTTGTGTTCATTTATCCAATGTAATTACATACATTCATGCATCACATACGCATTATAAATGAAATTCATACACAAAATGACAAGTGGCATTAATCATAACAAAGACACATAATTTGCATAATACTTCTCTTTATTGATATCTTCAAGTGATTACAGACTCTATACACCCTGCGCACATCGCTGCAGGGGTCCGCGCACTCAGTTGTGGACTTCCACCCTAGGCCTCTATGCACTCAGCTACAGAACCTCTACCTACGCTACGACCTGAAACTTAGACTTCTTACTTCAAAGTTATGATTATCTTCTACAACCCGTGACTATTGATTACTACTTAGAGCTTACTTACTTAGCTCTTTAGCTCTTTTACAACTGACTTTACTTTACAAAAATAAGGGCAGACAACCCTTTATGATTCATGACACCTTCGTGCTTTGTGACCACAAAATGCAAAGACTTTACAATTTTACTGCAAAATTTGACCCAAAACATGGGCTTTTAGCCCCAAAACTATCTTGGGGGATCCCTTTCCCAACAAGCCACCAACACAAACATCGTGAATCACCCTCAAGTCACTCAACAGACATAGAGATCTTAGCACGAAGACCTTCCAGCTTGACCTGTATGACCACAACCTCAGCAGTGCATTGTGTGGCCGCCTGGTTCACGTCTTCAACCATCTGTTCAGTTAGTGCTCCTGAACTGTTGGCCTGAAGCTTTTGCTGACTTGCTTGTAGAGTCACAATTTCGTTCAATAGGGCCTATCATCATTTAAACCTCATCCAGCCAATGCTTCAGTCGTGCCTTTAGCACTGCTTCCTTGTGTAGCATTGCATCCACCTGTTCTTTTAGTTGCTTGGCCTCCTGCAGCTTTTCTAGTCTTTATGTTAGTACGATGGTTTGCGTTGTGCCTTTGACCTCATCATAGCACTATTGTATCTCACATGGTTTTGTCTCTAGTCATCGTACATTGGGGTCCTCCTGCAAGCTTGTAAGGACCTTGAATGACTACTCAAAAATTTGTGTGCAATATGCTATTGCACTGTCAACTATTGCTACTACTTTTGTGACAGTGGTCGCCCGTTGGTCCTTTACTTTTGGTGGAGTTAAAGGCTGGGCCTTCAACTGCAACTCTATGATCAACAAGTTCAACTCCAATTGAACCCTCACCATTTCTATCCAAGCATCCTGCATCCTTGTGTCCATCTTGCAGATGCATACCTCAGTTGGTTCTTCCTTAGGAATGGCCAACTCTAGGACCATTTGGCATGCCTCCTCGATGACCTGCATAATATGCTTGTTCTGATTGGTCACATTGGTCACAACGGTGATGGTAGAGTCTCATTGTAGTTCCATCTGCTTATTGTTGATCCGTTGCTCACTAATCACCTGGATGGCACGATGTTCATGGGCCTTCAACTCTGTAATCTCTCCATCCTGCTAGAGGTGGAGCACTTCACTAGGGAGTGCTACTAGATTCAACCCTACTCCCTTTAGGGTGATGACAATGGGCTTGTCATCTTCATTCTTCGTGGTGAGTTCTCCATCAGGTATCACTATCATGTTGGAGGCCTTTACGTGCAGCATCTCGACAACTTCTAAAGTGTCGATAGCAAGGTTGATAGACATCGTGCCAGCTTGTGCTGTGCAGGTCTGTAGCTCCTATAGACATGCTTGGATAACCCCCAATACTAATTGTTGCTACTACTCAAACTATTTTAGGGCCTCTCGGGTGACACCCGAACCATGTCACCGATTTCATGCAGATCAGCCATTGTTAGCATGATAGGGTCTAGTGATGTCTTAGTAGCCTTTGATTTCTTCCTAGACCCTCCTTTCTCCTGCTCCCTTGGATGCTTGATGTAGGTGGATGTCGCTTGTGGGTTAGTGTCGTCTAATCTATCTGCTCATTTGTCTCCTCCTCTGTCTGAGGTGAAGGAGACCTTGTGCCTTTTTCAGAGCCCTACTATGTTCCACCTATTTGCTTCATTATCTACTGAGCAGCTTCAGATCCACCTGGGCCTTGTCAATAGCATCCTTTTTCCTCTTTTCAAAAAGTTTTGTCATTTTAAGCTTGGCCTCCTCCTTTTTTTGCACGGTATACTTGCTTCCTCCTACCGCCAAGTCTACTATAGAGTGCCACTCTACTCACCATTGATCAAGTATTGCATCAATGGCATCAACCGTTGCCAAGTAAGGAAAGTTGTACCATTTTTGCACAGGGTCCTTCCGCACCCTGATGGACACATTGTGAAATTCTGCTTTAAACTCTACATAGCCCTACAAGTTGGCGTACACCATAGGAGACAACCGTGGTTTGCAGTTGATGGCCATGCAGATGTTCATCTCCATCAAGACCTATAAGATCTTGTTGTCCTTGATTCGCTGCATGTCCTTGGTCACCCATAGTGAAGCATTCTTCACTTCTTCTGATAGGTTTGGTGCAACTGAAGGGAATTGGATGTCCTCTAGCAGCTCCCATGCTACTAGCATAATCGACAGCAAGAGCCACGTATAGTGGAACGTTTTACTGAGTTCCTGTGCTTCGTGACAGTTTTCTAGGAAATCTCTATGAAGATAGTCTGACTAGTTGAACTAGACTCCCTTGGTGCACTGGGCTGCTAGTGCGACAATAGGCACTGGTACCTCGTTGGTGCGACACTTCCTCATCACCTTCCCTACTAAAATTTGTGTAGCTAACTTTACCGCAGGGTCGCAGATGCTACATATGACATATCCGCGCAACTTCTTCACCAACATAAACTTTTCTTTCATGGCCTCCACGTGGGCCTTCTCACCACATTTTTCGCCAAATATCATGGTCAAGTATTCTCCAGTGTAAGGCAAACGCATGATCTTGTGGATTAACCTATCAATGATGGGTATTGGCTCCTCTAGCCATAGACACCCATCATGCACTAAGCAAAGTAGTTGCTTGATGACCAATACTGTAACTAGGGTGTGGTTGTAGTGCAACACCCAAAATAGGTTGAGCAACCCTACCTTGTCTACTCCTTTGAGCCACCTTTGTGGCTCCAATGTGATCATTTTGGTGTTTATATCGATGATGCAGCACATCAGCTACTCAGTCACCAGGTGTGGGAGCTTCTCATGATCATCCAAGTCCCAGTCCTTGATTTTTAATAGGGGAACCCATGCCAAGAGAGGTCCTTCAAAAATAATCTCATCTGGCAGTAGAGGGGTTTGTAGGGGGGTCTTACTCTCATCGATATCTTTTGGCACCATGGCCTTGCCCTTCTGCGGAGGGACATACACAGGCAACCGAGTGATAGGGTTAGCACCCTGGGCTTCAATCTCCTCTACATCTACTCCCACATCCTCATCATCCATCGCGATGTCTTCAATTTCTTCCTCCTCTGGCTCCAAATTGATGGCTTTTCCTTTCTCCTATGTGGTAGGTTTTGGTGGATTTCTTCTTGGCGATGCACGCACCAGTATTGTAGGCTACTTTCCCTTCTTATCCTTCACGCTCTCTTTAGTTGGGGTGGGCTTTGGTCTCGGTGTTCTTGGTGATTTAGGGACTTCTTCTATTACTTCAGCCACTTTTGGAGTATCTCTCTCTTCCTCCATGTCCGTTTCTAGCACCGACTCCTCTACTTTGGTATCTATAGCTTCTGTGGGTGTTGACATGATGTTATGCAAGAACTCTTGTGTCTCCTTCGGAAATGTCTCAAATAATTTACTGGCTATCAAAAGTTTGTAGTGCTCATGATTCATGTGTGCCTTAGAGCTCAACAACTCAATGCTCAGAATGCCAAGTTTTTTTTGCTGGATAGCCACTTGTAATTTATAGGGAATTTTGAATTCAAATCCGATAGTTCTCACCAAATTCGATTCATTAATACTAGATTGGCGATAGATATTCAAGGATCTAACCCATAAATTTCGTCTTAAATTCCAGCCACCCTCTCCATTTTTCCGCGTTTCTACTGTCAAATCATGAACAGTGACTTTAACGGTCACTTTCTAGTTAATCTACATGATTTCTCCCTGGGTAGCGGAACTCCCTTTGCATTGCCACTAACCCTGTGACACTTCCTTGCTTTGCGTAATCCTCCAATCACATAGCTCCCCAACCTGGGCAGTGTAGTTTATAGTTCTGCACCTCAATTCAACTTCCTGGAGTGCTAAGACTGTGCTACCTTCATGTAGTCACATGGTCGGACCACCAGTGTATGGCTTCAAGAGACTACCATTCACCTTGCTTGGGAAGGGTTCTCCATTCAATTTGACCAGCTGCACCCCTCCTCCGTCGGTAATCTCATTAATGACATAGGGCCCTAACCATTGCATTATGAATTTCCCTAGAAATTTATCAAACTTTCTATCATATAAAAAAAACTAGGTCATTTACCTTAAAGGTGCGCAGCTTAATGTGTTGATCATGCCATGCTTTTTCACACTACTTCTAGACTTGTTGGTGAAATTTGGCTAGAAATCTCTCTTCCTCAAGCTCAGCGAGCTATGCAAGCCTCTCTTCTAGGGCTCCACGATCATTCATACCCATGAATGCTGCTATGCATATACTAGGCACAATGTATTCCATGGGCATCACCACTTCAACACCATATATAAGCCTAAAGGGTTTTTGTCCATTCAGATTCTTGCGTGTTGTCCGATAGGCCCATAGTACTGCGGGTATGCATAGGTTCCAATCACTTCTCTGAGCATTGCACACCTTGGTCAGTGCATTCTCTAGGACTTTATTGAATTCTTCCACCATCCCACTAGCCTGCAAATGATAAGGTGTGCTCTTCTGGTAATATACCTGAAATTCCTCCATTAGTGCACTAATAATCTCATTTAGAAAGTGTACCACAATCACTCATCAAAATATCTGGACACCTGAATCACGTTAGTACGTACTCAAAGAGGAACTTTGTAGCAATCAAACCTTTACAATCCTTCAAAAACTGTGCCTCCACCGATCAAGTCAAATACTCCGATGCAGTGATAATGTACCTCGTTCCTATCTTTCCTTGGAGTTGAATAGGTCCCACAAAATATATTGCCCATTTCTCAAAGGGTTGTAATGTCATCTATGGATTCAAAGGTGGCTCATCCCTCTGCGATGGCTTGCCATTCCTTTGACACACGTCACATGCCTTGTATTATGCTTTTGAATCCCGATGGAGGGTTGGCCACCACAACCCTACACATAGAATCTTCTACGTGTTCGCTCTCCTTGCATAATGTCCTCCCGCAGCGCCCCCATGAGCATCCGTGAGGATGCTTCTCCTTTCAAACTCCAGTACATATCATTGCAATATCTCATCAGACCCCATTTTGTATAGATGCCCAATAATGATAGAAAAATCTGTTGCGCACACCACTAACTCCTTCTTCTGCTGGACGGTGTATCCTTCTGGGGCAGTTCCTGTCGTTAGGAAGTGTACGATATCCTCAAAATGACCATGCGCGATGTGCACTGCAAATAGCTCTGCGTCAAGGAACACCTCCTCCAAATTGGTGGGCTCTTCCCCTATTTTGATGTGAGACAGATGGTCTGGTCCCATGCTTAGTCATCCAGGCTTCACAATAACTTCAAAATCATACTCCTGAAACAATAACAACCACCTGCAGATTCTCCCCCCTAACACAGGCTTATTGACTAGGTATTTCAGCAGGGAATGGTATGTGTACATCTTAAAATGGCCTCCCAGCAAGTAGTGTATAAACTTCTAGGGCACGTATACCATGGCTAACCCTTCGCGCTCGGTGGTGGAATAGTTCTTCTCTACCTTAGATAGCCTTCTGCTTGTGAACACTATAGGATGGTCCAAGTCTCCTCCACCAACTTGTGTCAGTACTGCTCCCAGTGCTATACATGAAACATCGACATGTACATGAAACTTCTTCTTCCAATATGGGAAGACTAAATTCGGAATGGTGACCATCTTTTCTTTCAATACATCCAAGATCTTCTTACAGTCCTCATTCCAACAGAATGTGACATCCTTCTTCAACAACTTCTCCATAGGCGCAGTGATCTGAGCATAGCCTTTGATGAAATTTTTGTAATATCTCGTATGTCCTAGGGTAGTGCACATTTGTTTCACACTCCTTGACACTTCCAATTTTAGTATCACCATGATATTCTCAAGATCTACCATCAGTCCCTGTCTGCAAACCACATGACCCAGCAGGGTCCCAAAAGGAACACAAAACAGACACTTCTTCAAATTGAGCGCTATCTGGTATCTTCAACAGGTATCTAACATCAAGTGTAGACTTGCCACATGGAATTTCATTAGCCCAAACAGAGTCCAGTCATCAAAGTATACTTCCAGGAACTTATGAATAAATTCCTTGAACGCAGCAATGACTACACGCGAGAAAATCACAGGTGCATTCTTCAATCCAAACGACATTACAGTGTACTGAAAACACCCCCATTAAGTTGCGAAGGTCATCTTGCTCCTATCCTTCGACGTGATTTTGATCTGATGGTACCCAGAGAGCCCATCAATGAAGGAATATGCTTCCTGACCACCTACTTTGTCCAACATTTCATCAGTGAATGGAGTCAGGAAAGGATCATGTACATAAGCATCATTCAACTTTATGAGATCCATGCATATCCTTATTTCATCCTTCTGCTTCTTCTCCTGTACCATCATTGGGTTTACCCAATCAGATTCTTCCATAGGCTCAATGATGTCTACTATGAGCATCATGTCTAGCTCTAGGTGGACCTTCTCCTTATACTTTGGACTGAGACGGTAAGGTCTTTGCTTAACCGGCTTCACGTCGGGCTTCAATGTGATTTTCATAACACCTAAGTCCTCGATTATCCCTTTTAGGTCCGTAAACATGGTAGGGAATAAATCCTGGTATTTTCAAAGCCATTCAATGACCTTATCCACCGTCATGTCATCGTAGTAATCTCCAATTTTCATGAATTCAGGCTCTACCTCTGTACCAATGTTTATCTATTTCATTTTCAGCAGCATAGTTATATTTAGATTCTCAATTTGTGGTCCTTCAACCTCGTGGTGACCTTCTATTTCAGGGATGTTAATCTTTTGTGGATCCTCATCCTCTTCTTCAGCACTTACGTTATAGCATTCTAGCATGTGACTTAGCTGAGTAGCCCACTCAGGCTAAATTAGGTTCAAAGGATCTTGTGGTATCCTATAGATTGCTGCTTTTACTTCTTGTAGCGCTTCTTCGATATATTCAAACCCATATTTGAAGCTAAATGTCATTATGAATCCTTTGCATAGAATAACCAAATCACCTATACCATGGTAGAGCTCTGTTTCTATGTACAAGTTCATCAAAATGACATCCGGGTGTGACAGAAAAAGTGCACCCATTCAAGGTGGGGCTTCTCTTCGTAAGCCTGAGCCCATTTGGCCAAGTGTACGTGCAGATCATCCTGCCCATAATACTTGTTTATTTTTCGTACCTTCAGCTTCCCAAAGTGTTTTCTAATCATCCTCCTACATTGACACCAATCATCAAAGCTTCCCTTGTGCGTACCCCACCATCTTCCGGGAGTAGCATGCAGTGCCCAGTACAACGCCTCAAAACACTGATTTTCCAGTACCTCCCTCTCAAATGTATCCAAAAATATATCTACATCATTCAGGCCATCATAAAAGGGAAGATTTCTTATCTCTGAGGACACACAGTGCAACGATTGGGCCATCATGTTGCAGCTCAGTGTAGTTACTTCATGTAATCGATTCTTCTTGCACTGTAATTCTTCATCAGAGTCCGAGGTGCAAGAACTCTTATGATCCCATGTAATTTGTCCATCCACTGTTGGATTCAACCAATCTTGGTCTCACATTGTTATCTTATAGATATAGTCAGATTGTCATCGCTCTCATAATCATGGACTGGTTCAATATAGCATGATCCTTCAGCAAGATCTAGGGGTACTATTACGCAGAGTGATTTCTTTTCAAATATCATCTTTAACTTCTTTAGGTTGATTACCACATTCATACCAGTAGCCCAATTAATGCCAAGGAGTGTAGGGTAGGGGTTGCTATCATCCACAATTTCTATTACTTCAAAGTCAGCCAGTGCGCTCGCACCTTCAATATCTACAATCACCCCTTGCAGCTGCCCCATGGGGATGATCTTCTGCTAGTTCGCCATCCTTAGTTGAATCGAAGACCACTGTAGTGTGGGTCTTCCCATCCGTTCCAAAGTTTGCTTCGGTAGGACATTCACATCTGACGCCAAGTCTAAGATAACCTAATCCATTTCATACTCTCCTATATGCATAGTCAATCTCATCTCTCATCCCGCTCTTGTTTTATGCTTACCAATCTTTCATACTACATGCGGCTCAGCCGGAGTGTTTCCAATGCATCTATTTATGAGCTCCTATAACCCCTTCACAAATTTTCTATCACGTAGTAACTTCATGCAGGTCTCTAGGAAGGTTGTAAGCATAGAAGGGTCCATCTCCTAATCAAGCTTATCTTTTCTCCTTGAGGTGGAGGCCTTAGTGAAGCTCTTGTTTGCCTCCATGAATATTTCATGTGTGCACTCCAAATCGAACTCAGTGTCCTTTGCCGGAGCTTTGCGAACCCATGTGTTGTCCACAAGTTGTTTCTCCTTGTCATCTCCTATTGTGATTCCACTTTGGAGCACTATATTCACATTTGGATCCTCTTCACATGGCTCAGATCTCATCATCTATAGGTTTTAAGTCAGTTGAGGTGGTAGCGTCCCTTTGTCACGTATCCTTGCTATCAGTGTAGGACAATATTCTATTTCATGATCAAACAGAGTGTAATACTTGTACAATGGACATGTTTGGTTAGTACAATCACGGGCATAGTGTCCTGGTCCTCCGCAATTATAGCAGATCAGTTGTCCTTGACCTCTGTCAGTTCCTCCTCCGCCTTGTCCTTGTTCGTGCCCCTGAAAGCCTATTTGCGCCATCCCTGTGCTCTAGTCAGGGGGCCGAATTTATGCCTGTACCCTATAGGCAAGTGTTCTATCCATCATCAGTTCATAGCTTCTGCAGTTGTGTTCATCATGCCCTATTGACCTACAAAAGTGGCATTTTTACAAACTTCTATAGCAAATGACAGTTATCCATGGCATGTTTTCCTGCTACCTCGCATATAGCACACCACAATTAGGCCCCGTGCTTGGTCCTACCTGAGCTTCCGGCCTCAAAGGTATCAATCCTCCTCTTGCAATATAGTTTGTAAAGACTGGGCATTGGTCTTTGTCATGCGTTGACCCTTGTATTTCAGGAACCATACCTCAAACTTTGCATCTCAAGGCCAAGAATTTTAAACTGTGTATGGATTTGTTGAACCCCCAGATTTGGATCTTGCATCGGTGTTTCATGCAGTCTCATTGCAATCTCCATGGCCTCTACACGAGTCGTTATCTTTTGTTGTGACAACACAACCCTTAGGTGTGGTAGGAGCGAAGCCACGAACCATTCATGTTGTTGTCCATCTGTTAAGTTCATATTAGATTCATGGATTTTACACTTCAACCTCTAATCTAGTTGCCAAGGGGTCTCACCGGGTTGCATCATGATTTCCTTGAACCCCACAATTCACTGTGCCTCAGGTTTATGCCTAGTAAATTCTTTCTTCAGCGTGGTCTAGATGTCTACCACTCTAGCATTTGGGTTATCATTAGAGTACTTGATATACTAGGTTAGCGCGCAATCCTGCAGAGCACTAACCATTGTTTCCTTCTTCATGTGATCATCTATAACACCTTGAGCTTCCCATACATCTTTCACCATGAACCAAAACTAGTCTAGGTCCTCATTTCCCAAGCCTTTGAACAAAGGTAGCTTCACTAAATTTTCCATACTAAATTGCGTTGGAGGCAGAGGTTATATGGGTGAAATCATAGGTGATGGTGGTGAAGTTGGAGGTGTTGTGGGTGGAGGTGGAAGTCGTGGGAATCCTTGTCTTATTAACTGAATAGCACTTTGCAAAGATTCCTGCGCTATTCCCTCTTCATCACCTCATGGAGACGAAATCAAGGGACTATACTAAGGACCCTTTCTTCCTTCGTTCCTACAAGTTTTTTTACTTCGTGTAGTTCCAAACATCAAGGAAATTGCATAACCTGATTTTCGCACAATAACATTTTAATCCAACTATTAAAATATTTCAAGTATTTACCTCATAGACCTTTGAAAAAGCTTCGCTCTGCCTTGTTGTAGCTGAATGAGGTTTTGACCGCGAATTAAGTCACAAATCCTCCTATGACATGATTGAGCCAATGATCGACAGCTTGAGCGATCTTATCCTCAAATGCTTCCAATATCTATACTAGCTCCAGGGTCCAAACAATAACACCGTCAAGTCTCCACCTTCCTTGGCTATCTGCTAGCTTCGTAATCCACTTGTATAGCTCAACTAGAAAGGAACAAAATAAAATATCATGGATCTCTATTTATAGGTACCTATCTGTCCATTGTTCCTTTGTTAGTTGCAGATTTCTGTTCTCCCACACCGCGAATTTGTGGATCTTCCTATCCAACCAGTCTCTGATCCCTTTCTTAGTTGGATTCCAATGATATGACATCACACATCTCTTATGCAGACTCAAGTCCTAGCAATGGAACCATTTGTTGGCTTGGTGGGGCCTGACCCAGGTTCAGTGTTATTTAGCCAAACAAATCCCTACACTATTGTCCCTTTCGGCATCAGTCTACGGAGCGTGGACCAAAGTCTCACTCGAAGCAGTATGGGGGGATGCTGGAACCAAGTTTCTGCACCCTAAGATGGTTATGATGTTGGTTTATTCCTTCTATTCCTACTTTCACGTAGGTCATTAAGTTCTAGGGCTCTGTCAGCCTAGCCCCTTATTCCTCCCTTTGATACCTCCGCGAAAGGGTATGACTGACCTTTGCACAACTGTTGGGTCCCCATAATACTAGTGATTACCCCATTGCTATTGTAGTTGTACCCCTTATTAATATTTTTGTGCCCCTATTATGCCAATATTGTTACTATTGTGCCCCATAGAAGCCCACTATTGTTATTATTGTGCCCTTACATTATTATTGTTATGTAGGCTCTGATTATGTTATGACCCCTTAGAATCCTATATATAGAAAGGAGGTCTTTTCATTT